>LNAC01000567.1:495741-637965 GCA_002007465.1 Ailurus styani | reverse complement strand
CCCCACCCCGTAACCTCTATTCTACTGTCGCTGTGAATTGGACGATGTGAGTTACCTCATCTCAGTGACATCATACAGTGTTTGTCCTTTTGTGTCTGGTTCATTTCACTTAGCATGATGTTCATTCATGATATAAAATGTGTCAGAATTGTATTCCTTTTCTTTAGAGAATCTATTTATTTATCAGAAAGAGAGAGAAAGCAGGAGCAGGGGGATGGGCAGAGGGAGAGGAAAAAGCAGACTCCCCACTGAGCGAGAAGCCAGATTCGGGGCTCGACCTCAGGATCCTGGGATCATGACCTGAGTGGAGGCAGACACTTAACCAACTGAGTGCCACCCAGGCACTCCAGAATTATATTCCTTTTTCCGGTTGAATAATATTCCCCTGTATGGATGTACCACTTTCATTTATCCATTTTTACCTTTCGATGGACATCTGGGTAGTTTCTACTTTTTGGTGATGGTGAATAATGCTGCGATGAACCTGGGTGTCCATATATCTGTTCGAGTCCTTGCTTTCATGTCTTCTGGATATATACTCAGATGCGGAATCATTATATGGCAATTCTATGTTAATTTTTTGAGGAACTGCCTTAATGTTTTCTCCAGCACCTGAAGAAGAAACATTTTGTAAAACTGCTTTAATAAAGGTAGAACAGGGATGCCTGGCTGGCTCAGTTAAGTATCCGACTCTTAATTTCAGCTCAGGTTGTGATCTCAGGGTCGGGGGATGGAGCCCCACGTTGGGCTCTGTGCTGGGCGTGGGGCCTGCTTAAGATTCTCGCTCTCCCTCTGCCCTTCCCCCCCACTCCACTCGCATGCTCTCTCTCCCTAAAAAATAATAAAATAATAAAGGGAGAACAATGATTAATCCTTTCTGACATTTATCCCAAGTCTACTGAGAAATAATATCCATATGTCTATCTTTAGCAACCTCAGAGGATCATGGGATGCTAAGTTCCCCCTTTGTTCTGTCGTTGACTGATTACATTGAAAGCTTCAACTCTACACACCTCTCTGCCTTTACCCCTCTTCCTCACGTAACTTTGCAGTTCTTCTCACCCAAAAGGTGAAGTCTATTTCCTGATCCCTTGAGTCTGGATGTGACCCTGTGACCTGCTCTGGCCAATGGGATGTTAACAAATTTCACATAAGCAGAGGCCTTAAAAGTGTGCGACGGTGTGTGCACTTCTGCCTTTGACCATGAGAAATGTGCCCAAGCTAGCCTGCTGGAAGAACAGGAGAGGATGGGATGGTCACCGCCGCTGACCACCCGATGTGTGTGTGAGTCCTGAACCAACAGTGAGCCACCCCCCTCCGCTGCCACCCCCGCCCCCCGCCCAGAGTGTGAGNNNTTTTTTTAAAGATTTTTTATTTATTCATTTGACACAGAGAGAGAGATTACAAGTAGGCAGAGAGGCAGGCAGAGAGAGAGGAGAGAGGAGGAAGCAGGCTCCCTGCTGAGCAGAGAGCCCGACGTGGGCCTCGATCCCAGGACCCTGGGATCATGACCTGAGCCGAAGGCAGCAGTTAAAACCGCTGAGCCACCCAGGCGCCCTATTTCTATCTTTTTTTATTTTTATTTTTATTTTATTTATTTGACACAGAGAGGGAGATCACAAGTANNNCCCCCGCCCAGAGTGTGAGAGAGCTCAGAGATTAGCAGAATCATCCAGAGTAAACCCCCAACCCTCAGACTCATGAGCAAAATAGATGCACATGGTTTTGTACCACTGAGTTCTGGGGCAGTTTTTTACACAGCAGTATTGTGGAAACAGATAACTGATACACCTCCCCTCCTCCCCTGTCAACCGCTACACTTCCTGCATTGTCAAAGGCTGGGGAGATGACTGAGTTTACCGACTTCAGAGAGCTTGCATGAGAGGCAAATGCCAGAACTGGAAGGTCTAGTATCTGACAGTTATAATCTAAAGGCTGACTTCTCTTCCCTCTTGAAGGTTACCCTCCTCTAGTTTATTGGGAAAGAGAGCTATGGACAGCATCTATTCTCCATTGCCCCTCATTTTAGTGATGGGATCTCAGTGTTCCTTAGAGAACAAGACATCTCCCATGCTTAGTCTACGTATTCTGGGTGGAGTTGCTCTATACATACCTGAGTGCCATCAACCAATTCCCCAGGCCTGGCCAATCAATGTATGCCATCCCCTGAGCCCCAGAATGGCTCAGGGATGGTCACATGGCAGGCCAAGCTCACAAGATTCAATTTCAAGAATATGAATGCAAAGTTTCCTTTTCCACTGAGATTATTGAGATACAATTTAAGTCTTGAGAAACCAGGGACTACCACATGGAAAAAGCTTGCCTACATATAGCTAACAAAGAGAAAAGCAAAGCCCAGAGATGAGAAGAAACAGAGCCCTGATGACACAGTTAGAACCCCTAGATCTAACCATACCTGAAGCTGTCTTCCTTTGAATTTTTAGTTACATAAGTCAATAACATTCTTGTTCTGTTTTATTAATTTGAGTAAGGACTCTGTCCCTTGTAACTGAAAAAAAAAAAGATTTTTTTTCTTTTTTTTCATTTCTCCAGGGTCACCTCCCTGCTTTTTCCCAATCACCACAAGCTCCTCTGTAGTGCTCTTACCCCCACTGCTGTGAAGAACCACTGTGCTTATCACTGCTGGTCACCACCTGGGGCTCCAGGAAAAGTCCACCTCATAGAGTGATATTTCTTCCAAACAGGCTCCTTTGCCCTGACCAGCTCTGATTTATGCCTGTTGTCCCAGCATGATTACTAACAGCACTCCCTTGCACTGTTGATAGTGTCATCGTTTGGATAACAAATTATATGGCTCCCTTTAGCAGGCCACACTTCTTTTCATTGTGTCATCTCTTTACTCTCCACTGCCCCCCACATCAAGCTGAACAGGAGTTTCAGACTTTACCAAAAGCTTGAAATAACAGCACAGCAGGTGTGGCAGAATCCAAAGATGGCTACAACAATGTCTGCCATCCCACATGTTCTGCTACAATGTGACCTCGCCTCTCCCCCTCAAGAGTTAGAGTCTGATTCTCTTCCCTTTGGATTTGGACTTGTTACTGCTTCCTCTAGCAGACCACTGTGGAAATGATGTTGAGTTACTGAACCACAGAAGGCAAAGTAGCTTCCATCTTATTCACAAGAATGCTCATCCTCGGAGGCCTAAGCCATCATGGAGGTAGTCCAACGTCCTTGGGGCTGCCACGTTGTCAAGAAGCAAAGCCACACTGTGAGAGGCCATGTGTAGTCTCTCCAATAGGCAGCCTGACCAATAGACTAGACTCTAAGATGGTACCCACCTCTTGGTATTCATACCCTTGCATCATTCCTTCCCCTTGAGTGAGAGTGAGAGTGAGACTTGCTTCCAATCAATAGAATCCTGCCAAGGGGATGGGTTTACAGAGGCAATTTTGTGACAGAAGACCGTAACCTCTGTCTGTCTGGCAGACTCTCCATGTTGCTGGCTTCAAAGAAGGGAGTTCCACACAGCAAGGAATGGAGGACAGCCTCCAACCAACAGCCACTTAGGGACCTGACCCTCAGTCCAACAACCCAAAAAGAACCAGATCCTACCAACAACCTTAAGTGGATTCTGCCCCAGGTGAGCCTTCAGTGAGATGCCAGCCCTTGCTGGCAGCCTCATGAGAGACGCAAAAGCAGATTCCTGACTCACAAAAATGGTGAGATAATGAATGTATGTTGACGATTACCTCTCTGTGCACCCAAATTTTTATTTCAATAATTTGAAATGGAAATCCTTCCCAGCCTCTTAAACAATGGATAGTATCATTCCTGTCTCCTTTCCTGAAATCTCACATCAAGCACTGCCCCAAACCCTAGTAAGGTGAACTGATCTGGGGGCACCTGGGTGGCTCAGTCAGTTCATCGTCAGCCTTTAGCTCAGGTCATGGTCTTGGGTTCCTGGGATCACGCCCAGCATTGGGCTCCCTGTTGAGGAGGGAGCCTGCTTCTCTTTCTCCCGCTCCCTCTGCTGTGTGCTCTCTCTCTCTCTCAATAAAATCTTAAAAAAAAAAAAATGAACTGAGCTGATGATACTTGCACAATAGAGTGAGTTTTTCAAAGGAAACCATTATTTTTCCAGATTTTTGAGAGCTGTTGAGTATGCATTTGGTTCTTTAGAAGCCATTATTTGACTATATGAAATGAGAAACAGCCCTCGATGATCCAAATGTGTCCTTCCTACCAAAAGACAAATGTAATCCCCAGAAGTCCCTCAGGACTCACTAGCCTGCGGGTATAAATGAGGTCACACTTTATTTATTTATTTAACAAATACTTTCCTAGGGCTTGTAATGAGCTATTCTAACGCATTAAAACCATCAGTCCTTGCAACAACTTGATTAGGCAGGCACTATCTATTATCCTCTCTGTTTTACAAATGAGTAAACCGAGGCACAAAGAGGTAAAGTAACCTGCGGAGGAACACAGAGCTCCTAAGTGCATCTGGGTTTTGGACCCAGGAGTCTGACCCCAAGAGCCCATCCTTAGATTTCCTTTGCTCTCCTGACTCTCCCTGATTTGGGATCCCCCCACTTCCCAGTGGAAGCAATGAAACTCCACGGTAGGGTTCCCTCCTTCCTGTAATTATCACAGTTTTCAGAGTCCTCGGGCGGTGTCACCTGTGCTCAGTGTTCCTGTGGCTACTGTTCCTGGAGGGTAAGTCTGCCACTAGCTCATTCTATCAGATTCATTACTATATAACAAACAGCCCAAGACTCAGTGGCTTCAAATAATAAGCAAGAATTCAGTTCACAATGCTGGTCAACCGAAAGGTTCTTCTGATCTTGGCTGGGCGTGTTCACATGCCCGGGGGTGGCTGGCTCTTACCTGATCTGTGTTGGCCATGGCTGAGACAACTAGGCTACCTGACCCTGGCCCACACACTTCTCACCCTCCAACAGGCCAGCCTGGGCACATACATTTGGCAACACCAGAGGAGAAAAGCAGATAAGCCCCAACCGTGCAAGCACATTTCCAGCTTCTGTTTCAAGCCCATGGTGAGCATCCCATTGGCCAAAGCAAGTCATGCAGCTGGGCCCGGAGCTCCAGCGACAGAAGGCTCTACGGGGCCCGGATGCTGTGAAAGGCGCAGACCTGGGTCATTAACACAACCAATGGGCTACACTTAGCACCGATTTTCTTTCTTCTCAAAAAAATGTCAGAACAAAATTAAATTTCAAAGTGAAAAACCATTTAGATAAAGCGGCCCAAGACTCCATAAATTAAAGTTATGCTCTAGAGCTGGGAAAGAAGGGAACCAAACCAGGGGCAATATGCACAAATGGTTTCTTTATGAAGGGAAAGCAGCAGCATTCCTCTGTATCAATAGGAAATGAAACCGAGAATTCAGAACTCAGCCCGGGAGGCCCCCATTCTGGGGGCAAAGTGGCAGTCAGCGGGGTAGGCATTGTGCGGGCCTGGTATCTGAGCAATAACGTTAGCACAAAAGTCTCATCAGAGTGGGCCTACAGCAAAATTGACTCAGTTAGCCACTTCTTAGCATATCAATGTCTTGTTTTGTTTCTCAGGCAGAAAGCTCAAATATTGGCTTGCTTGATTCGAAATTGGCCCGTAGGCCACCCCAGTTCTTCCAAGAGAGTATAAATGAATGTATACTTTATTCCCATTCCTGGAAAGCCAGGAGCTGTCATTTTCTGGGCTCACACACCCTACACATAGTGCGGTTATAATTCTTTCTCGCAGAAACGGAGGCGGTCCGCTAGACAGCCAGACCCACAGTTCCAGGGTCCCTTTCTTCTACCGCAGGAGGGCACCAGAAATAGCCGCCTCCCTGAGGTGGCAAAGGTCAAGCCCTGGGGACAAAGAGCAATGGATGCTTTTTTTTTTTTGGAAATACCTGAGAAGACTCAGCAGAGGGTAAAACTTAGCAAAAAGAACAGAACAGGGCACCTGGGTGGCTCAGTGGGTTAAAGCCTCTGCCTTCGGCTCAGGTCATGATCTCAGGGTCTTGGGATCGAGGCCCGCATCTGGCTGTCTGCTCAGCAGGGAGCCTGCTTCCTCCTCTCTCTCTACGTGCCTCTCTGCCTACTTGTGATCTCTCTCTCTGTCAAAATAAAGAAATAAAATCTTAAAAAAATAAATAAATAAAGATTTAAAAAAAAAAAAAAAAGAACAGAACGAAAGAGCCTAGAGCAGTCCACTTTTCCCTACAGAGACATCAGGACACGGACAACGACCTTACAGAGGGAGGGAAACAGACTCTGTCCGAGCTGGGCAGAACCTCCACAGTCCTCGGACTCCCTCCTGGATATACTGTTTGCCATACACCACGTGTGAAAATTCCTCACACGTTACCTTAATGATTCATAAGGAGCTGTAAACATCTGCATTTTCCAGAAGAGGAAATGGAGGCACAAAGCTTCCGTACGTTCCCCAAGTCCCACGGAACATCAGTGTTGAGCCATTCCGACTCCAGAACCAGTCCTCATACATAGGACCTTATGAAAGCTCCACTTGGGGTGCCCTTCAGATGCCACCAAGCCTTGTGCCTTTGAATTAGGAGGCACATGCACTGGGGATACAATTTCCAAGTAGTCGACCCAGAGTTTTATGAAAAACCATGTCTAGGTTCTCAACTGCCGCCCTATGTTCTGTCTCCTACCATTGCTCTGCTTGAGAACCGTGCTGAGAAAACGCCACCCTGGTTCTCCTTCCCCACCTTCCCTTTCTCACCTGTCCTCCTTCCATTTGACAAAAGTGCATCCCTTCCCCACCCAAATCTTCCAGTGGGGCATTGCCCTGGAAGGGCCACTCTGAGTTGGGGGCTGGGAAGGAAGATTCCAAAAACAGGGGAACAGAAATTCATTTAACCAAGACCCCACAATCCTTCTCCCAGCCATCTCAGTAAGAGACAAAATTCTACTAGTTTTACTTTCTATGTTTGACAATTATCAAAATGTTGATCAATTGCATCCTAAAATTAATTCAGAAACATGCTTATCAATCCATAGTGCCTTAGGATCACCAGAAACAGAAACATTTTAAAATCTCCACAAACACATTTCTTAAAGGGTTTTTTTTAAAGGTTTTATTTATTTGACCAAGAGAGAGAACAAGCAGGGGGAGCAGAAGATAGTGGCAGAGGGAGAAGCAGACTCCGCACTGAGCAGGGAGCCAGATGTGGGGCTCCATTCCCGGACCCTGGGATCGTGACCTGAGACAAAGGCAGACGGACGCCTCACCGACTGAGCCACCCAGGTGCCCGAAACATATTTCTGATTTAGAGACAATACCAAGATGATCCATATGAGACTCAGAAGCAGAAAAATGTATTACATTCCTATAAAATTCGGTGGGGAAGCAGAATGGAACAAGTGTTTTAAAAGAGAAAAGGGAACATCATAAAATTTCTAGCTGTTGAAGAGTTTGTCTTGGGGCACCTGGGTGGCTCAGTCGGGGAAGTGTCTGCCTTCAGCTGTGATCCCAAGGTCCTGGGATGGAGTCCCGCTTCTCTCTCTCCCTCTCTCTCTGCTGCTTCCCCTGCTGTTCTCTCTCTCTCTCTCTCTCTCTCTCTCTCTCTCTCTGCCAAATAAATAAAGAAAACCCCCCCCAAAAAAAAAGAGTTTGTCTATTTTTTAAATGGTGGGCATAAAATCACTCTGATGCTTTAATGTCATTGGATGTATTTTAAAGAATGATGTGACAGTTTTATTTTTAAATGCTAATATTTACAATACGTAGCTCCTTACATCCTTTACAAGCCTTTAAAACCATGAGGACAAATTTTTTATCTACATGATTATATGCTTTCTCAAAATTCTTCTGGAGGTACAGGAGCAAATGCAAACAAACAAACAAAACAACCCCCCACCCCACAAAGTCCTCTGATTTTGCCCAGCCTCTCTTTTTACAGTGGAGGCATTTGCAATCCAAAGAGTAAAAAGGATTTACTACCCAAGGTCACAGGGCAGAACAGTACCTGAGCTAGGACCAGAAGAAGACCCTCAGGACTCCCAAAACCACCCGATTTTCCTTATCAATGCTGATTTCCTGGGTCATTCAGAGCAGCAGCAGGCCCCAGCATTTGAAAGCCATGAAAGGCAGAAAAGTTCATCACTTGTCTATTTACGGAGGTAAGGGCAGGGTCAAGAGAAAGCCACAAGGGGCTGGCCCAGTAGCAAGGACTAGCAAAGGTGCAGAGCGCCATTTCCACCCCAGGGCTGTAGGGGGAAAGAGAAAGAGAGCTTACCTGGACTCCGCGGGACCTGTAGCGGACCTATAGCTGGAGAAGACTCCCTAGAGAAGGAACTTGTCTTAAGTAGAGGAAGAGGATCTCCGGCATGCCACACCTAGCAGGGAGAAAGCTGGGGGAATCAATTCAGTGATCTCTGTCTCCTCCCTCATGGTTTTCCTGCTGGTTCCTTTTATTGGTCCAATCCCTTAAAAGCCAGGGGGCAAGGGAGCTGGCTGACACATTCCTTAGAGGTCAATCTCCAGGGCCCAGAGCAAAACGGAGGAGGGGGGAGGGTTGGTCAGAGGGGCGACCAGAAAATGTCCACCATGCTTTCCATTTTGAACTTGACATTTGTATTTGAACTACAAGATTAGGCTTTCTAGTCAAGGTAAGCTTAGGCACAATAAAGAGATCTGTCTCCAGAAGAATACCAAAACCTATGTTTATGAGGCAGGAGGAATTTCAGGGGTGTTTAGAAGGATTTTTATTTTTCATTTTGTAACTTTGATACACACAGCTCCTTACTTTAATACTATAATTTTTTTGGCATCTTCTTTCATTGGAAACTGATCTTTAGTTAGCTAACAATTGCCTTGTTAAATCCCCATTCGTGGATGCTTTCATAGATAGCTACAGGCTCCAACTCAAACCCAGGAGTTGAAGGAAAGTCTCTGAGAAAAGTAATGCAAATGGACATTTTAAACAGAATTATATTATTAAAGATAACAATATAAATTATTAATAGTCATCTATTAAAGACAGATTAATCCTGCTATAATTAGATTGAAAGAATGCGTGCAATTGCCATTATCCAAAATGCTATAAATTTCAATCACCTTTCTAGGCAACCTGTGATTTTAGGCTAGAAAGAGCAGCGCCACCTAGGGGCAGGGAGCTCCAATGACCTAATGGCCTTTGACCTGCACATTTTAGGCTCCCAATAAGGCAGTCAAAGGGGGTGTGGTGGAGTCAGAGGTAGATAAGGGAAGAAGGGTGGTGGAGTGAGGAGGGTCACTCTTATCATCCGTCCTCTCCCGCGGGCGGGCAGCTGGGTGATGCGCAAAGGAAGACCCGGGTTCTAGTTCAGGTAGTTGTTGACTCATCATATACCCTTGGTCAATGTCCTCTGAATCTAAGCTTTCTCGATTGTAAATATTCATCTCCAGAATTTCTTATACCTCAATTGCCTTAGCTCTGAATCTACAACGATAAAAACAAACTTTTTTACAGGCTCTTCTTGGGCACCAAATACAGTTAATATTTGTGGGAAAAAAACTTATCAGGTGCTAAACCAAGGTAATGGAGGTCACATGGTATGGTACAGAAAACCCAGGCAGGATCAGTTAACTAGTATAAACTATAGCCTCAAATTTAGACATTTGGCTATGGCCACCCAAGGAGATGAAGAAATATAAGTATTTGTAGAAATAAGAGCAGAAAACTCCAAATTTGAGGAAAATTTTAATTTAGACATCCCAGAGACCAAATGAACCCCCAGTAGAATAAATACGAAAGATCCATACTTAGACACATCAGAGTCAAACTTTAGAAAGACAAAGACAAAGGGAACATCTTGAAAGCAGAGAGAAAAATGACTCAGCACATACAGGAAAACATCAATACTTTCAATTACCAACATTCCATGTAAAATAATGGAGTCTAGAAGGACATATTAAAAGCACTAGGGGGAAAAAAAAACTGTCAACCAAGAATCCTATATTAAATTAAACTACCCTTCAAAACTGAAAGCTAAATAAAGACATTCTCAGATTAAAGAAAAAATGGCTGAGACAACTCATGGCGATCGGAGTGCCTTACCAGATACTATAAAAAGTCCTTCGGGCCCAAAGGAATTGACACCAGATGGTAATTTGAATCTACAGGAAGAAATAAAAACTATCAGAAATGACAAACATGTAATAAGAGTTAAAATAAGAGAATTAATTTGAGAATCTATTTTATTCTTTTAATGTTTCAAAAAGACAAAATTGTATAATTTTATAAAACGGTTGTATAAATTGTATAAATTTATTATATAAAACAATATTAACACTATTGTTATGTATATAACATATATATAATAACATTTATCTAAAAACATAATAGCATAAAGGAAAAAGTAGGAAGGGAGCAAAGTTTCTATATTTTGCCAAAATTAATTTCATATTAATTTTAAGTACACTATGATAAGTTAACATGCATATTATATTCCCAAAGCAACTAATAAGAAAATAACTTAAAAAATATACAGGAGTTAAAATAGCACACAGAAATATTTAATACAAGATATGAACTAAAGGAGAAATGGCAAAACAAAATAGAGAAGATATCCATAGAAAACGAATTACAGAATGGCAAATGTAAATGTAAATGGTCCAATCACTTCAATTAAAAGGAAGAGATTGGGGGCACCTGGGTGGCTCAGTCGGCTGAACCTCTAACTCTTGATTTTTGACTCAGGCCATGACCTCAGAGTCATGGGATCAAGCCCTGAGTCAGGCTCTGCACTCAGCATGGAGTCTGCTTGTGCTCTCTAAATTAATTAATTAATTAAATCTTTTAAAAGGAAGAGATTGTCAGATCATGATCCAACCACATGCTCTCTATAAAAGACATACGTAACTATGGCACGCACACAGTAACCAAAAGAGAGCTGGAGTGGCTATATCAATATCATAAAAACAGACTTTCTGATAAATATTACCAGGGTCAAAAAAGGACATTTCATGGTGATATAGAAAAATGCAACAGTTGTATCTGTACCTTGTAACACACCTCACAATACATGAAACAAAACTGACAGAATTGAAAGGAAAAACAGACAATTCAGCAACCATTTGGAGAATTTGCTACCATGCAAGGCCTACCCAGCCCATGCACTTGGGAACATTTACCCCAACCCTAGCTCTTAACCACCATGACTCCCCCAAACCAGTCTCCTCTCCTTGCCCCTCTGAGGTTCTTTTAGGTACTGCTTGGCAACCTTCCCTGGTCTCTCCAGAAAGCCTCCTGATGTGAGTAATAAACCTTTTCCTACCCTTGTTGGTACATGTGTAGTATCATCTGATTTGAATGCAATAATCCTCAACAAAATACTAGCAAAGAGGAGCACCTGGTTGGCTCAGTTGTTAAGTGTCTGCCTTCGGTTCATGTCACGATCCCAGAGTCCTGGGATCAACCCCCACATTGGGCTCCCTGCTCAGCGGGAAGCCTGCTTCTCCCTCTACTACTCCCCCTGCTTGTGTTCCCTCTCTCGCTGTCTCTCTCTGTCAAAAAAATTAATAACATCTTAAAAAAAAATACTAGCAAAGTGAATTCAGCAGCACTGTAAAAGTATTAAACACCATGACTAAGTGGGTTTTATTTCAGAAATGCAAGGTTGGTTCAACACACAGATGTCAATCAATACGATGCATCTTATTAATAGAATAAAAGCAAAACAAGCACAAAACCACCTCTATAGACACAGAAAAATCACTTCATAAAAATCTAACAACTGTCCATGATAAAATGCAACAAACTAGGGAAAGAGAGGCATCTGCAAAAAAATCCACTGTTAACATCTTACTTAATGGTGAAAGATTGAATGCTTTATCTTTTTTTCTTTTTTAAGCTTTTATTTATTTATTTGACAGAGAGAGGCAGAGCAAGAGAGAGAACACAAGCAGGGGGAGTGGAAAAGGGAGAAGCAGGCTCCCCGCTGAGCAGGGAGCCCAATGTGGGACTGGATCCCAGGACCCTGGGATCACAACCTGACCTGAAGGCGGATGCTTAATGACTGAGCCACCCAGGAGCCCATGAAAGCTTTATCCTTAAGATCAGGAACAAGGGAAGGATATCTACTTCCTCACACTACTTTAGCATGGTACAGGAAGTTTCTGCCAAGCACAATAAGGCAAAAACAACAAACAAAACCAACAACAACATACAAATTGAAAAGGAAAAAATAAAATCACAGATCACATGATCTTTTATGTACACAACACCAAGGAGTCCACAAAAGAGCTGCAACACCAAAGAAACAAACTGAGAAAGGTCACAGAATATAAGTTCAATGTGCAAACATTAATTATATTTCCATATGCTAGCAACAAACCATCCAATTAAGTGATTCCATTCACAATGAAAAAGAATAAAATACTTAGTAATAAATTTAACAAAAGGAGTGCTAGACATGGACTACAAAGTATAAAACAATTCTGAGGGAAATTCAAGAAGAACTAAAATTGGGAAATATCCAATGTTCACAGATTGGGAAACTCAAAATTGTCATTAGTTCTCCCCAAATTGATCTACAAGTCCATTCTCTTTCTGAGGAACTTGCTTCAGCCCTTTAAGTCTGTCTCCTCATCTGCAAAATGGACATGATAATCCTTTCCTCATAATATGGTTGTGAGGATTAAATGAG
Organism: Ailurus styani; assembly: GCA_002007465.1. Taxonomy (NCBI): domain Eukaryota; kingdom Metazoa; phylum Chordata; class Mammalia; order Carnivora; family Ailuridae; genus Ailurus; species Ailurus styani. The sequence goes on along the minus strand of LNAC01000567.1, from coordinate 625,339 downwards.
ATAATGTATGTCAGGTGATTAGCATAGTATGCAGCACAGAATAAGAGGAGATACAAGGAGATATATATTAAATGGGAGGAGAAAGACAGGGATATCTAGACGGCACTTCCGATGGAGGTATGAGCTATTTTAAGGACTTTGTCTACATTTCCTTTTCAATTTTGATCACAACTTTCGCTTCTGCGAAATTTTATCAGGCTATTTTCAATTCCCATTTCACAGAGCCCATAATAATCTGTGCAACCAAGTTGAAGTTACACCAATTGGCTAAGAAACTCATGTCTGAGACAAAGATAGTATCCCAGACCACTTTTGGGCTGACATCCGAGGAAACTTGCTTACTGAAAGGTTGGGCACTGAATTCTTTTCCAGGAATGTTCCTTTGTCCAACAGCATCTACTGAGCACCTACTATGTGAAAGAGACTGCAAATATAGCCATGCAAAAGACATTTCCCACCACAGAGCTCACAGTCTAGAGCAACGATAATCAGATAAATATAAATATAAAAGTACTGTTACGTAAATAGAAAATAAATATAAAAGTAAACATCACATAACGTGATGTTATGGAGAAACACAAAGCAAGGTGAAGATACAGAGAAATTCGGGGTGCTATGTTAGCCAGGTGGACCAGGAAGGACCTCTGAGGAGATATTTCATCAGAGACCAGGCAGAAGTGAGGGAACCAACCACCTTCATGGCTATGTTCATTTTTAAAAGGTTGTATTCCAGGTACCCTATAAGCCAGCAATTATACTACTGGGTATTTACCCCAAAGATACAGATGTCCACAGTAGTCAAACCGTGGAAGGAGCCGAGATGCCCTTCAACAGACGAATGGATAAAGAAGATGTGGTCTATATATACAATGGAATATTACTCAGCCATCAGAAAGGATGAATAGTCAACATTTGCTTCAACATGGATGGGTCTGGAGGAGATTATGCTGTGTGAAATAGGTCAAAGGAGAAAAAGACAATTATCATATGGTTTCACTTACTTTTGGAACATAAGGAGTAGCATGGAGGACATTAGGAGAAGGAGGGGAAAAATGAAGTGGGGGAAATCAGAGGGGGAGATGAAGCATGAGAGACTATGGACTCCAGGAAACAAACTGAGGGTTTCAGACGGGAGGTGGGGGGATGGGTTGGCCAGTGATGGATATTAAGGAGGGCACGGATTGCATGGAGCCCTGGGTGTTATACGCAAACAATGAATCTTGGAACATGACATCAAAAACTAATGATGTACTGTATGGTGACTAACATAACATAATTAAAAAAAAAAGGTGGTATTCCATGATCAAATACATTTGGAGAATGCAAATTCAATGTGAGTTGACAGGTCCCTTCCTAAGCCTTTTTCGGGGGTTATTGTGTCTACTGGCCACGACCATCTCCAGGAGGGAAATACGGTTTGCACACCTCCCAACGTTTCTGAGCATGGCCTCCTCCATCCCAGAGTCTCTGGCAGAACCACCGTTCCACCGGGCAGAGAAACTCGAGACTGGGAACCTCAGAGGATGGGGAACAGTGATCCTTACCAGCTGGTGGTGTGGTTTCGCTGGAAGCAGGCGCTGGCATTCTAACACCCCAGCCTGCTGCGCTCTGGGTTCAGAAGCCACACGAGGGTGATGGCCGTCTTCCAGCCAAGATGCATCTGTTTCCTGAAGAGAAGGCGAGCCCGCCTCTGCCAGCTCTTCTCAGTGTGCCTATTCAGGGTGTAGCCGTGTGTGGCTGCTGAGCTGGAGTTAGCAAATGTAAAACACACAGCCGTGGAGACCAGCCCGGCTTCACCACCCACCGATGGTGCAAAGACAGCTGTGTGGGTGAAACACAATGCAAGGGAATGGGGGGAATCCCCTCTTCTCGAAACTTCCATCTTTTTTTTTTTCAAAGATTGGCCTCTTCTGAGAAAACATGTGGCTGGGGGGAAGGAGGGGCTTGGGAGTCCCGACGGCCACAGCAGGCTCCCTGGGTGACCTTCACCAAGTCACATCTCCTCTGGGCCTCGGGAGCCTTGTCTGTCGAACGGGAGGTCTCAAGTCTCCCCATGACCCACGTGTATGGGGAATGGCAGGTAGTGGTGGGGGGGGCGTCTCAGGCAGTTCTTCAGTCTGACCAGATTGACTCGTCTAGGGAATATAATTAACCACGAGGAAAATAACAGCCACAAGGGTAACTCCACTACTGAGCTCAAGTCTGTGATCTTTATATGCATTATTTCACATAAGATCAAAACTATTCTGTGAGGTATCCACTACTATGAGCTCCAAGTTTATAGGTGAGGAAGCAGGAGCAGGCTCAGAGAGGGAAAGTCAGTAGCCCAAGGTCACACAGCATCTAAGTGGTTGAATTGTTATTTGATCCCCAAAACCTATGCTCTTGGAGTACTCTGTTCTAATCCTTGGCTCGCCCCTCTCGGTGAGGGAGCCAGGTGGAAGGAGTAGGAGGAAGGCTGCCAGCTCGTTCGCAATCCCCATGCCAAAACCTCAGGCCGTCTGGCTTCTCACCAGTCACGGAAAAGGTTTTTGCCAGCTGCTGGTGGGCACTGCTTAGGCAGAAAAAAGCAGATTAGGGTTAGGATGTTCCAGGCACAGAGATGAGCCTTGTTCCTGCATGAACACTTGTTGAATGAGTGAGTGGTGTTGGGAACAGGAGGCAAAATGAGACTGCATCCCAAATTTCACGGGTTTGTAAGGGGTTTACTGCATCTGGCCAAGTGCTAGGGCCTCAGCTACAAACCAGGTAGCTGCCTGGGCTGGTGGAAGGCAGAGTCTGATGGAAGATACAGGTCCATAAGCAGTTAATAATGTGGGTGATGAATCGCTCAGCTGTGTTCTGGGCAAAGGGGTAGGTGAGGATGGAAGTTGCGAGTGGTAAACTGGGCATGGCCATGCTTGCCCTTCTCAGGGACACGGCGGAATCTAAAGAGGAGTGGTGGTCAGTCATCAGCAAAACAGAGAATGGAACCAGAGAAGCGAGTGGGCAGCGGGGAGCCCATGCGCTCAGGGACTGGTGTCTGATCCCCCCGCAGAGGGAATGGAAGCCTAGATCCGTGAGATGGGGGCAACTCAACCAACACACAGATCGCTCCTGACCGTCTGGGGGCCTGGGGCTTTTGAGGGAGCTTTTCCTCCAGCCCGAGGAAGATGCACATCGGCTGCAGCTCCCCAGACACCTGGACAGCTTGGCAGTCTTCTCTCATCGTCTGTGTGTACCATTTACAATGGCCAACGACACAGTCTTCCAGAGCCTCGGCCAGCCCTGTGTGGTCCACCCCCTGGACTTCCCTCCACATGGAGCCGACAGAATGTGTGTATCTGAAGTATGAAAGACCAAATTTAGTTGGGGGGCAGCCTAAGCATGACTTAAAAGAAATATTATTGGCAAAAGTCCTCCATGTCTAGTGTTGAAAAAATCAGCAAAAACAGCAAAAAAGGTAAAAATCATTTTTAAGTCTCCCACTAAACCTCATGAGTCTTAGTGTTTTATTGTACAGCCTGATGAATACTTTTTACACTTCTATATAATATATATGTAAATAGTAAGCTTTTAAAAACAATGAAATAAGATTCTATATGTTGCCTGGGATGCTCCATTTACAGTTGTATCATGAACCTGTCTCCAAGTCAATAAATACTTTTTTTTTTTAAGATTTTATTTATTTATTTGACACAGAGAGAGAGATTACAAGTTACTAGGCAGAGAGGCAGGCAGAGAGGCAGGGAGAGGAGGAAGCAGGCTCCCTGCTGAGCAGAGAGCCCGATGCGGGCCTCGATCCCAGGACGCTGAGATCGTGACCTGAGCCGAAAGCAGAGGCTTTAACCCACTGAGCCACCCAGGCGCCCCAAGTCAATAAATACTTTAACTGGGGCACCTGGGTGGCTCAGTGGGTTAAAGACTCTGCCTTCGGCTTGGGTCATGATCTCAGGGTCCTGGGATCGAGCTCTGTATCAGGCTCTCTGCTCAGTGTGGAACCCGCTTCCTCCTCTCTCTCTGCCTGCCTCTCTGCCTACTTGTGATCTCTCTTTCTCTCTCTATCAGATAAATAAAACTAAAAATCTTAAAAGAATATTTTAACCTTTTAATGACAGTGTAATATTTCATCACACGAATATGCCATACCCTTATGACATGGTATGTATTAAATAATATATGGTATGTCAGAATATGCCACTTATGATGTGGTATATATGTAAATATTCCAAACCTTTATTATTGTCCATGTAGGTTATTTCTAATATTTTCATTGATGGGGACAATATTGTGAAGAGCTTCTTGAACATTCCTGGTTATGAACCTTCCTGAGTATTTTTTTGAATGGAATTGCTATATTAGAATTATGAACACTTTAAGAATTCACCTCCACTTCATCCCAAACCATTGTTCTAACTTAAATTTTCTCTTCTCCACACATTAACCAGTGGAGAGCATGATTCATTTGAACTCTTGAGCAGTGTACAAGGTGAAAACTGATACCTTATTCTTATGTTCAGGCTTTGATACAGTCGAGCTGAGCATCTTTTCTTGTGCTTTCTGGCCACTACTGTTTATTCGTAAATCTGATATAGCTGTCCACGTTTCTACTGGAATGTTCAAGTTTTTCGTATTGATCTTTGGGTCTTTATTTTTTACTCTATTCATTATTTTTATGCAATTTTTAAATTTCTGTGTGGTCAAATCTCTTTTTTCCCTACGCTTTGAAGAGCTTTTTCTAGTTCAAGATTATAAAAATATTTCTCTGCATTTTTGTCTAATTGCTCTAAATATCTCCTTGATGTTTAAATCTTTGATGCTGCTGGGATTCATTTGGGTGTATAATATGAGTTAGGCATCTCACTTTTTTTTTTCTCCAAAATGACTAGCCAATTGTACCACCATTTATTGAATAACTCTCTTTTTCCTTTGAATTTGAGATGTGCCTCATGTTACATCCTAAATCGGTATATACCTGGGGTGTTCTGGGGATTTTCTATTGTTTCAGTAACGTGCCTCTTTATTCTAGGTCTCAAAACTATGTTATTTTCATACTGTAATATTTTTAAAAAGATTTTACTTATTTATTTGACAGAGAGAGTGAAAGAGCACAAGAAAGAGGAGCAGCAGGGGGAAAGGGAGAAGCAGACTCTTGACTTGGGGCTCAATCCCAGGACCCTGAGATCATGACCTGAGCTGAAAGCAGACACTTAACTGACAGCCACCCAGGCGCCCCGATACTACAAATTTTTAATACATATTACCCTTTAATTGAACAGACCCAGCACTCACACCCTGTTCTTTTCCTTGAGATTTTCTTTTGCTCTTCTTGCATATTTTTTAAATCAAATTTAGTTCCTATAAACACTTCAAAAATAATTTTATCAAGTTCAAAATTAATAGAGTTGTTTTGACAGAGCTATATTAAATCCACAGATTAACTTGGGGAGAGTTACAGTATTGAACACTTTCATTTAAGATAATGATGTAGCTTCTTTCATGCCCTCAATCAAGTTCTGTTCTTCATATATATTCTGCATATATTTATAAAGTTTGAATGGTCTTTGCTATAAAGGAAAGGTATATATGGATGTAGATCAATATAAATGTTGATTCACACACAAACACACAGACACATACGCATTTTTATTTAGCAATAGATTTTTCTTACCAAATGTCCAAAGTACTCTGAAATTTTATTTTCTTAGCTTTCTTATGTCAGTATATCACCAGCAAAGAGTGATGATTCTAACTCTTCATCTGAAATATTTATAATTCTTAGCAAAGCTGATATTCCATAGTTGTTACCGGTCTGATGTACCCATCTTTAAATTTGGAAATACTGGAGCTCCTGGGTGGCTCAGTGGGTTAAAGCCTCTGCCTTCGGCTCAGGTCATGATCTCAGGGTCCTGGGATCGAGCCCCACATCGGACTCTGCTCAGCAGGGAGCCTGCTTCCTCCTCTCTCTCTCTCTGCCTGCCTCTCTGCCTACTCGTAATCTCTTTGTCAAGTAAATAAATAAAATCTTTAAAAAAAAAAATTGGGGGCGCCTGGGTGGCTCAGTGGGTTAAAGCCTCTGCTTTCGGCTCAGGTCATGATCTCAGGGTCCTGGGATCGAGGCCCGCATCGGGCTCCCTGCTCAGCGGGGAGCCTGCTTCCCCCTCTCTCTCTGCCTGCCTCTCTGCCTCCTTGTGATCTCTCTCCCTCTGTGAAATAAATAAATAAAATCTTAAAAAATAATAATAATAATAATAATAAAAAATTTGGAAATACTTCCCCACCAGTTGGTAAGGGGTGTACCCATCACAGCAAGGTACGGAAAACCAGTTAATGCTAGAGATTCCAACGTAACTCCATTAGTTCAAGCCAATGGCTGTAGCCTGTGACAACAAGTGCTGGGCGGTGGGCCTCCCCCATCAGAGTGCCATCTGAGCATTTCTGCAGCCTTCCCTGCGGGTTTCATGGAAGGCAGGAAAGCTTCATGGCACATTCTCTGAGAAGCACTCTGTACTTTAGGACAGTGGTTCTCAGCCTGTGGGCTGGTGACCTCTGGAGGTCTCTGAGACCCTTTTAGGAATCTGTGAGGACAAAACGAATGATACCAACACATCATTTGCCGTTCCCGCTCTTTCCCCCCATGAGTGTGAGAGGAGTTTTGCAGAGGCTATATGACGTGTGATATCCCAACAGATCGAACGCAGAAGTGGACCTCAGCATCCAGCTGAATTCTATTAAGCCAGATTTTAGAGAGATTTGCAAAAATGTAAAACAATGGTGTACCCTCTCACTATTTTTTTTCACTTTGGGAAAAAATCATTTTCATAAAATATTTTATGACAACCTTCACTGGGTTATTACTAGTATTTTTAACTAAATAAATACAAAAATAAAAATCCTTGGTTGTAACTTTTTTTTTTTAAGATTTATTTATTTATTTTTTGACAGAGAGATACACAGCGAGAGAGGGAACACCAGCAAGGGGAGTGGGAGAGGGAGAAGCAGAATCCCCGCAGACCCAGGTGCCTGATGCGGGGCTCAATCCCAGGACCCCAGGATCATGACCCGAGCCAAAGGCAGATGCTCAACTGACTGAGCCACTCAGGAGCCCCTTGGTTGTAACTTCCAATAGCATAAGTATCTGATGGATGTCACCCACGTAAACAAAAGACCTAAGTCTGCCCTAATTTTTAACTCTGTAAAAGGGTCCTGAGACCAAAAGTTTGAGAACTGCTGTTTTGGGAGAATTCACAATTTATTATTATGCCCAAATTATGTAATTGCCACTCCTCTAAATATTTCAAATTTTACAGTTAGTGTGCTATGATTCTTTGTATAACTCATCATGGTGCAGGATTCTGATGCTTATAAACTTAAGAATAAGGTATTAAAAATGAAACCCAGAGTGAAGATACAGTAGAGTTTGGATAAGTTTCTTCATGTTCTCTTAAAATATTATAAACATGAGTCTTCTGACTGTGGAAGACCAAAGAAGAAATATTAATAATGAACCACTCCTGCAACAGCTTCTGATACTAAATGGAAACCAAAACCCGGGACATCTTTTGATACTATGTAAGAAACAAAGTAAAATAAAATGAAGAAGTTGTATAAATGGCATGAAAACAATTCAGTTACTCCCATAAAAGTAACACGAGCAACTATAGCTAACATGTAAGTGTTGCTCAGATGACCAGCATGCAAATGTATCAAATTAAATGTTGGAAGTGTGATATGTTCATCAAATGGCAATTATGTTCTGTTAAAACTCGTGGTTTAAATAAGGAAATCAGTTTCACATAAAAAACATTGGCAATAATAGAAACTTCTGAAAAAATGTATCATGATATTGATAAAGCAAATGAAAAACATCTAGAAAATACCATCCATGTGGTTAAAACTAATTGAACATTGTCAAATATAAAATATTTAATAGAACTTTAAAAAAGAGCAATATCAATATGGGTTTATCATAACACTCTAAATTTATGGACTTGTTTGTTGCAAAATATTTATCTGCCGGGATGAGAATACAAGTTTTTGGAAAATATATAAATCAAGGCAGTAAAATTTCAATCATTATTGATGAAGCTTCAACTGTTTCATATAAACTAGTTTTAATAATTTACTTAAAATGTGAAATTCAAGACTCTGAAGATAATTTAATGGTTTTTGTTGATCTCACGAAGCAGGAAGGAACAACATCTGAAATAATTTATCAAAATTTATTGTTGACATATGAGAAAAATGGTTTCAATGAGAAATATTTCTATGAAAACCTTATTGGATTTTATACAAACAGCGCCTGTGAACAGCAAGGGACAGAGTCTGCAGTTACAGCCAAAATTTAGGAAAATTTCTGAATGCTTTAATTTGGCACTATCCAAGTCACTGAATTCAATTATCCTTGAATGATGCAATAAAATACATAAAGTAAGTAAGTAATTATAAATGTTTTCTTAATTTATTACCGTACATCATGTAATGTCAGGAAAAATTTAGAATCTGTCTGAGGATTCGGGTATTGAGACCATGAAAATTAGAATGGTTGGCCAGAGTGGCAGGATTATAAAAGCAATTTGAAATTCATTTCAAGTTTATCAAATGAACAAAAATTGTGTCATGAAGCAAATGGTTAACAATTACTTTTTTTTAAAAAGAGATTTTACTTTAAGCTAATTCACTCATTAAAATATCAATGATATATTTAGCTTAATAGAAAGTTTTACTATGTAGAGGGGACAATTAATGCCCCAAATTAAAAATGTTTAAATATACAAAACGAAAGAAAAATGGAAGTGGAGATTTTATAGAAATAGAGTATACTCTTTTAAATAAGATAAAGGATTAATTCAAAAAGAAAGTGTATTAAATTGATAAATTATCAGAAAGTATTTGTTGTTTAACAAGTAATATTTTAATTTTGTTTACCTTATTTTATTTTTCTTTAATAAATTGTGTTTTTTAATTTACTAAATTATTAATGTTGCTTTGGCCATTATGTGACCAAAATTGGTGTTTATGAAGCCCATGGATTAAAAGTAAATGAAAATTAATAAATGATTTTTATAATTAAATACAGCATTATAGCAAACAAGTTTGTGGCTTATTTAATAATAGAAGTTAAATATATAAAATCCCAAGTATTTTATAGGCAAAAAAATTCAGAAGAAGCTGAGCGATGAGTCTCAACTGTGTACAATATTTTGGACCTTAAGAGACAAGCTTTCAGGGGCACCCAGGTGGCTCAGTCAGTTAAGCACCTGCCTTTGGCTCACTTGATGATCCCTGGTCTTGGAATCAAGCCCCGCATCAGGCTCCTCCTGCCTTAGCAAGGAGCCTGCTTCTCCCTCTCCCACTACCCCCTCCCCCTGCTTGTGCTCTCTCTCTCATAAATAAATAAATGAAAGCTTAAAAAAAAATACATGCTTTTAACCAAGTCCCTCACTGACTACCAATTAGTGGTAAATTGTTTAAAGAATTTGGTGCAATTCAGGTGTCAGACTGTAGCTCAGAGAGAGCGTCATTTAATTAAGATGGCTATGTTTTACAAAATTGCACCAACACTTTCTAAAAATCAGTTGGAAATTATTAGAATTATCTATCTGATAAAAAAGTTTACCTATAACCTCTATTAATTGGCAACTTTATATCTTAATTTCCTTAGAAAGCGAAAGGGACTAAATTTTAATGTTTTTAATGAATGTGTCGGTTTTTATTACTATCTCCTTGTTAAACATTTTAAATATTGCCCATGCTTTTGGTACAGTTTATCATCTAATCGTGTTAGGAAGCACTTATGTAATGAAGTTATGTAACATTGATGATAGAGGGCCTTGTCTTCTTTCTGATTGTAATTACAATGTTTCTAGTGTTTTGCCATTAAACATAATGCCGACATTTGATTTGATATAGGTTAAAAAAATAAAATTGTAGAAGTATGATCTCTGGTACGTAAAGAGTTTAATATGGTTTCCCATCTTTGACATTAATATGATTAGTTGTAATATTGACTTTCAATATTGAATTGACCTTCTATTCTCATAATGAGCCCTATTTGGTGGTGGTATATTATTTTTTTAATGTACATCTGGATCCAATCATGCTTTTATTTTTTTAAAAAGAAATTTTATATCCGTAACCCAAAGCATGACTGGTTATTAGTTTTCTTTTCTGTGTATGTGTATGTTTTATCAGACTTGAGTTTGAAAGATCTACTGATGAAGCAATATAGATTTAATGCCTTTTTGGTACAATTCTCTGACAACCATCTTGAATTCAGCTATGATTTGTAGCTTACAAACATTTTCTATTTCTTTTTGTGTCCATTTTGGGGATACATATTCTCATAAAATGATCTAGTTCATTCAAATTTTTAATCTTTGGAGCACAGAGCACTTGCTAATTTCTATGTAATATGTGCTTACAAATAACATTTTTCCCTCTAGATCTTTGATTCAAACTGCCTTATTATTCCCAATACTGTATATTTTTGTATTGAGATACATATCATAAAATTCACCCTTTTTAATGTAAACCACTGATTTTTAATATAGTCACAGGTTTTATAAACATTGCTACTATGTAATTCCAGAATATTTTCATCACTCCAAAAAGCAGTCTGGCACCCATTAAACTGTCACTCCCCATTGTCCCCTCCCTCTCACTTTCTGTCTCTATGGATTTGTCTAATCTGGACATTTCCTATACATGGGATCACACAATATGTGGCCTTTCATGTCTGGCTTCTTTCATTCAGCATGATATTTCCAAGATTCATCCACATTGTAAAATGCATCACTATTTTATTCCTTTTCATGACTGAATAATGTTCACCCTTGATGAGTGTTTGGGTTGTTTTCATTTTCTGGCTACTGTGAATAATGCTGAACATTCAAGTACAGGTTTTCTGTGTGAACACATGTTGTCAATTCTCTTGGGCATACACCTAGAGGTGGAACTGTTGGGTTGTATGGTAACTCTATGCTTATCCTTTTGAGGAACTACCAAGCCTTTTCAAAATGGCTTTACCATGATACGTGACTTCCAGCATGTATGAGAGTTCTAACTTCTCCACACCCTTGTTAACACTTTTTATTGTCTATCTTCTATTTAGGGTCATCCTAGCAGGTGTGGAGTAGTATCTCATTGTAGTTTTTATTTATAATTTCCTAAAACATACTCTTTGGAGAAATGCTTATTCATATCCTTTGCCTATTTGGTTAACTTCATTTGAGTTATCCATCTTTTTATTTTTTTTTTAAGTTTATTTATTTATTTTTTTAGCATTCTCTACACCCAGTGTGAGGCATGAACTCACAACCGGAGGTCAAAAGTTGCACACTCCACCAACTGAGCCAGCCAGGTACCCCTGTCTTTTTTTTGTTAAGTCATAGAAGTTCTTTATATATTCCGGATACTAGTCAGTTATCAGATACATGATTATCACATGATTTACAAACGTGTTCTTCTATCTTGTGGGTTGCTTTTTCAATTTCTTGATAGTGTCTTCTTTCAAAGCATACAAGTTGAAGAAATTTTTGGAATATGAAAATTGATTATTAACCTGTTTTCACCATCAAAACTTATGATCTTGGTCTTTCCTCCTTGCCTTTGTACAAGGCCAAGAGAGACATTGGCTACTTTGACAACCTTAAAGTGAACTCCAGGACCGTCACCGACAGCACCACCTTTACGATCAAACCCAGCAAGCAGAACTTCATCATTTTCCTCATTAAAATTCACACAACCATCATTGAGTATATTTCTTGCCACTCTTGATCAACTGGACCCTGACATACTTCCTGATGACAGAATCTGTTTGGCTTCTACCCCTACTTTTTCCAGCACAAATCCCTTTGTATGGGAAGTGCCTCCAAAAGGGTTGGCCTTCAAGGCTCTGTCCAAATGGGCTTTCTTGTACTGTTCATCATGCCACTTCTGATCTCATCGGTGGTTACAGAGCTTCCTGGTGGTACAAATACCTTGACACTTGTCTATCCTGCTGGTGCTATGGGCCTGAGCAAAAGAGGAAGTTTTAAATTTTGATAAAATTTATTGATTTTTCTCCTTTAGTTGCTTGAGATTTAGATGTTTAAGATTTAGATCTAAGAAAATAATGCCTAATTAAAAATCACAGCAATTGAAACTTAGTTTTCTTCTAAGAGTTTTCTTTTTTTTTTTTTAAAGATTTTATTTATTTATTTGACACAGAGAGAGAGAGGTCACAAGTAGGCAGAGAGGCAGGCAGAGAGAGAGGAGAGAGGAGGAAGCAGGCTCCCTGCTGAGCAGAGAGCCCGATGTGGGCCTCGATCCCAGGACCCTGAGATCATGACCTGAGCCGAAAGCAGAGGCTTTAACCCACTGAGTCACCCAGGCACCCTGTCAGAGATTTTTCAAAGCCTAATGTATATCTCATTCCACGGGTTCTTTTATTAAGCTCTTTTGTTTTATCTATCTCTTTTGGGGCGCCTGGGTGGCTCAGTGGGTTAAAGCCGCTGCCTTCAGCTCAGGTCATGATCCCAGGGTCCTGGGATCGAGGCCCACGTCGGGCTCTCTGCTCAGCAGGGAGCCTGCTTCCTCCTCTCTCCTCTCTGCCTGCCTCTCTGCCTACTTGTAATCTCTCTCTCTGTGTCAAATGAATAAATTAAAAAAAAAATCTTTATCTATCTCTTTTGTTTTATCTATTATTTATTTATTTATTTATTTATTTATTTATTTATTTATTTATTTGGTCCAACTATTTTCCACCACCTTGGGGAGCCAGGAAGTTAAAAAATTGCCTGTAATTGTTTTTGGTAAATACCTCTAGGGAAGAGGTTTCTTGCACAGGGCAAGCACCGAATCAGGTCAAAGATAGCATTGAACGTGGACTTTTCCAAGGACTCACCAGATGGGGCAGATCATGAGAAGTGACTGGGAATAAGGCTTTAAAGTAGGTATAGTACTGTTCTGCTCCATCTTTAGCCACCAGGCTACTGGTTGTCACCCCAAAGGCAGTTAGTTTTCAAGAGTACTGCAGAGCTGGAGAACGGAAGATCAGATTAAAGCAATTAAAATACCACAAAGTTTTCTGTTTTTACTGGGATTCAGCTGTTTTTCTCAAACAAACACTTCCCACATAACTGCAAGCCACTGGTGAATTTCCAGAGTTCTGAAAAAATTGCTTCTGACCACTTTTGCCAGTTTTCTCATTATTTTTATGAAGGAACAAATTTCTGGATGTCCTTGCCTTGCCATTTTCATTGACATCACCCAAATAATGTTAATTTAGCTTTTCTTTCTTATCTCTCCCTCTTTCTTGATTAGTTTTGCCAGAACTTTGCCTTATTGTTACTATTTTCTAAAACCAAAGGTAGGCTTTATTAATTCTTGGTTTCCTTTTTTTTCCCAATTCATCAACTTTAACCTTATTAATTCTTTTCTCTTTCTTTAGGAAAATCCAGTAAATTTCCCTTTTTTACTTCTTGACATGTTTAGTTCATTTATTTTGATTCTTCTTTGTTTCTTAGTAAATAACATTAAAAGTTATGAATTATCCTCTGAGCATTACCTTAGCATTTCATAAGTTTGATACAGTGTTATCATAATTATTTTCCAGCCTGTAGTTGCAATGTTATTTTGTTTTTGACTTAAGCTTTATTTATGAGGGCATTTTTAATTTTCCAAGTGATGTTTATTTATTATTTTGCAATCCATTTCTTATTTTATTGCATTGCAGTATATGAATGTATCAATGAAATCCTACTTCTATAGGATTAATTTTTTTCTTGGTAACCTATGAGATCATCAATTTAAAAACTGTTCTGAGAATAATGTGTGCATAGAATATTCTATTCATTTTTCTCTCTCTCATCTATCATAATTAAATATAATATTCGGCTCCTCTATTTCCTTCTTTGATCCATCAAAGACTGAGAATTGTTTCTTTTAAATCAATTTTATTGATTTTTTTTTTTTTTAAAGATTTTATTTATTCATTTGACACAGAGAGAGAGATTACAAGTAGGCAGAGAGGCAGGCAGAGAGAGAGGAGAGAGGAGGAAGCAGGCTCCCTGCTGAGCAGAGAGCCCGATGTGGGCCTCGATCCCAGGACCCTGGGATCATGACCTGAGCCGAAGGCAGCGGCTTTAACCCACTGAGCCACCCAGGCGCCCAATTTTATTGATTTAAACAAAAGCTAATTCGTGTATAAATTACATACATTAGAATGTATTCATTTTATGTGTACATTTTGATAAGTGTGACCCATGCTCCAGTCAAGATAGAGAACATTTCCATCGTTCCAAGAAGTTTCTTTGTGGCCTTTCTAATTCAACCTCTTCCCTGTCCCCTCCAAGTTGGTCCTAGACTGAAACTCTTCTGTTTCTTGTTACCAGAAATTAGATTTGTCTCCTCAGAATTTCATATAAGGGGTCAAATAGAGATTATACTCTTTTGTGTCTGATTTCTCTGGTTGGCATAATATTTTGAGATTCCTCCAAGTGGTGGCTAGTATCACTAGTTCATTTCTCTTTGTTGCTGAGCTGTGCTTCATCGTATGGATATACCACAATTTGTTTATCCACTCACCAGTTAATGGACATTGGGTTTTTTCCAGTTTGGGTTATTACAATTAAAGCTGCTATAAATGTTTGTGTACAAGTCTTCATGTGACATATGATTTCATTTCTCCGGATTGTATTTTAAGTGAAGAGTTAACTTTATAAGAAACTGCTGAACTTGTTTCCATAGTGGTTATGCATTTTACATTCTCATCAGCAACATGGGAGTTTCAGTGGCTCCACATTCTCACTGATAATCAGTGTTTTACATTTGGGCCGTTAAAGTGAATGTGTAGTGATATCTCATTGTGGTTTTGATTTCCATTTCCCAGATGATTGATGATGTTTGTGCATTGACACTTTATACATCTTTTGTGAAATCATTTGTTTCATTCTTTGCCCATTTTAAAAGTTGGGGTTTTTCCCTTTTATACTTGAGTTGTGAGAATTCTTTACATATAGTTTTTTTTTAAGTAGACTTCACACACAACATGTGACTTGAACTCATGACCCCGAGATTAAGAGTTGCATGCTCTAACAGATGCTCCAATCAGGTGCTCCACTTTATATATTCCCTTTTTTTTTTTAAGATTCTGTTTGTTTGTTTAAAGATCTCATTTATTTAACAGAGAGAGACACAGCTAGAAAGGGAACACAAGCAGGGGGAGTCAGAGAGGGAGAAGCAGGCTTCCTGCCAAGCGAGGAGCCCAATGTGGGACTCGATCCCAACACCCTGGAATCATGACCTGAGCCAGAGGCAGCCGCTTAATGACTGAGCCACCCACACGCCCCTCCACTTTATATATATTCTCGATACAAGTTTCTTGTCTGATAGAGGTCTTCATTATCATAGCTATGTGTCTTGAAATTTGATAGACTGATTCCTTCCACTTCCTTTTTCAAAATTGTTTCAGCTATTCTAGTTTTTTTGCCTGTTCAGACAAATTTTTTAAACATCTTGTGTAGGGCACCTGGGTGGCTCAGTGGGTTAAAGCCTCTGCCTTCAGCTCAGGTCATGATCTCAGGGTCCTGGGATCGAGGCCCGCATCGGGCTCCTTGCTCGGCAAGGAGCCTGCTTCCTTCTCTCTCTGCCTGCCTCTCAGCCTACTTGTGACCTCTCTCTCTGTCAAATAAATAAGTAAAATCTTTTTTTTTTTTTAAAGATAAACATCTTGTGTAGATCTACAAGATCTTATTGGGATTTTGATAGAAATTACAAAATTTCCTATCAATTTGAGGGAGAACTGATATTATGTTGAGTCTTTCAAAACATAAACATAATATGTCTTTCCATTTATTTAGATCTTCTTTGATTTCTTTCACTAGTATTTTATAGTTTTCAGGATATAAGTCTTCTATATGTTTTGTTAGATATACACCTAAGTAATTTTGTTTTGAACAACTGTAAGTGGTATTATATTTTACATTTTGGTATCCACGTGTTTATTGATAATATTTAGAAATGCAATTGATTGAGACACTTGGGTGGTGCAGTCAGTCAAGTATCCGACTCTTGGTTTCAGCTCAGGTTGTGATCTCAAGGTTGTGAGACCAAGCCATTTGTCAGGCTCTGTGCTCAGTGTGGAATCTGCTAGAGATTTTTTCTTCCTCTCCCTCTGCCCCTCCTGCTTGTGTTCTCTCTCTCTCTCAAATAAGTAAATAAATCTTTAAGGAAAAAGAAATTCAATTGGTAAGCATTTTTTTTTTTTAACCTTAGAACCTGTGACCTTGCTGAGCTCACTAATTAATTCCAGGATTTTTTTTTTGGAGATTCCTTGAAAACTTCTACATAAACAATTATGTCATCTGTAACCAGGGACAGTTTTATTTATTTCTTTCTTTCTGATTGGTATCCTTTTTATTTTTTTTTCTTGTCTTATTGCACTGACTAGACCTTCCAGCACTAAGTTGAATAAGACTGACATAGTAGACATGCTTCCCTTTTCCCCAGACTTAGGCAAAAAGCATTTTTTCTTTCACCATCAAATATAATGTTAGCAGATTTTCTTTGTAGATATGCTTTATCAATTTGAGGAAATTCTCCTATTGCTATTTTTCTGAAAGTTTTATTTTTTTTTTTAAGATTTTATTTATTTATTTGACAGAGAGAAACACAGCAGCAAGAGAGGGAACACAAGCAGAGGGAGAAGCAGGCTTTTGCTAAGCAGGGAGCCTGATGCGGGGCTCAATCCCTGGGATCATGACCTGAGCCGAAGGCAGACGCTTAATGAACTAGCCACCCAGGCGCCCCTTTCTGAAAGTTTTAATCATGGATGGGTGTTGAATTTTGACAACTTCTTTTTCAGTGTCTCCTGATATGATCACGTGATCTCTTTGTTGTTGTTTAGTTGATCACGTTGACTGACCCTTAAATATTGCATGAATCCATCAATTTGAAACAATCCTCAATCATGATGAATAATTTTTTAAGACATTGCTAAATTCTATTTGTTAATATATTTTAAGAAATTGTATGCCTATATTGGTGAGGGGTATCAGTCTCTAACTTTCTTTCTTTCTTTCTTTTTTCTTTTTCTTTTTTTTTTTAATTTCTTCGTCTGGTTTTTGTAGAAAAGTAAAACTATCTTCATAAAAGACATTTGAAGCATCCCCTTCTTTTCTATTTTCTGGAAGAGATTCTGTTAAATTTGTGTTAAATGTTTACATGTTTGCTAGAATTCTCCAGGGAAGCCCTCCAGGCTTCATGATTTCTTTGGGAAGAATTTTTATTTTATTTATTTTTATTTTTAAGGTATTTATTCGTCAGAGAGAGAGAGAGAGAGGACAAGCGGGGGGGGGGGCAGCAGAGATCATGACCTGAGCCAAAGGTAGATGCTTAACCAACTGAGCCACACGAGCGCCTCTCGAGGAGTTTTTCTTTTCTTTTCTTTTCTTTTCTTTTTTAAAGATTTTATTTATTTATTTGCCAGAGAGAGAGAGAGCACAAGCAGGCAGAGGCAGAGGGAGAAGCAGACTCCCTGCCGAGCAAGAAGCCTGATGCAGGACTCGATCCCAGGACCCTGGAATCATGACCTGAGCCAAAGGCAGAGGCTTAACCCACTGAGCCATCCAGGCGTTCCCAGTGAGGAGTTTTTCAATTACAAATTTAATTTCTTACAATGTATAGGTGTATTCAAATGATCTATTTAATATTGGGTTGCGGTAGTTTGTATTTTTCAGAGTTTAGTCCATTCCATATATATTTTCAAATTTATGTATGTAGATTTGTCTTTATTATTTTTTTTTTTTTAAAGATTTTATTTATTTATTTGACACAGAGAGAGAGAGATTACAAGTAGGCAGAGAGGCNAGGCAGAGAGACAGGGAGAGGAGGAAGCAGGCTCCCTGCTGAGCAGAGAGCCCGATTCGGGCCTCGATCCCAGGATGCTGAGATCATGACCTGAGCCGAAAGCAGAGGCTTTAACCCACTGAGCCACCCAGGCGCCCTAGATTTGTCTTTAGTATTCCCTTAAAACTCTTTTGATTTCTGCAGTCCATAGTGATTCCTCCTGTTCTATTGCTGATATTGCTAAACATGCCTTCTCTCTCCCTTTTTTGTTAGGATTGCTAGATATTTCTCAACTATATTGATTTTTTCAAAGAATGAGTTCTTTGTTTCATTTATTATCTCGATCGCTTTTCATTTTAAAATGTCATTGATTTGTATTCTTATATTTATTATTTCCTTCATTCTTGCTTTTGTTTTTCTTCTCTTTTTCTAGATTCTTGATGGGGGAGCTTAGATGATTGATTTAGGACCTTTCTCTCTCTCTCTCTCTCTTTTTTAAGTAGGCTCCACACTGGGTGTGGAGACCAATGTGGGACTCAAACTCAGGACCTGAGATCAAAACCTGAGCTGAGACTGAATCAGATGCTTAACCAACTGAGCCACCCAGGCATCCCCCTTTCCTGTGTTCTAATGTATGCATTTACTGTTAGAAGTTTTCCTCTCAGGACTTCCCTTGTTCTGGGTCTCACAAATTTTGATACACTGTATTTTTACTTTCATTCACTTTAATGTATTTTTTTTTAATTTCCCTTAAGACTTCCTCTCTGATCCATGGGTTATTCGGAAGTCATTTAGTGTTGCTAGTTTCCAAGACTTTGGAGATTTCCCTGTTATCTCTCTGTTATAGACTTCTAGTTTGATTCCGTGTGGTTGCAAAACACACTATTGTTGCAATTCTTTTAAATATGTTGATATTTCTTTTATGGCCAAAAATTTGGTCTTTCTTGCTATATGTCTGGTAGGCATTTGAAGAGAATGTGTGTTCTTCTCTTATTGGGTAGAATGTTCTATAAATATTAATTAAATACTGTTGGTTGGTGATGGCATTGAGTTCTACGGATTTGCTGATTTTCTGTCTAGCTGTTCTACCAATTGTTGAGAAAGGAGTGTGGAAGACTCCAAATGTAACTGTGGGTTTTTCTATTTCATCTTTAAGTTCTATCAGTTTTTGCTTCACATTTTGCAGCTTTATATTTTAGTGCATACAGATTAAGGATTGCTGTGTCTTCTTTGTGGATTAATTTTTTATCATTATATAATGTCTTTCTTTGTCTCTGATAACTTTCATTCCTCTAAAGCCTCCTTTACTTGATATTAATATAGCTCTTCCTGGTCTATTTTGATTAGACCTATCTATTTGCATGATATAGCTTTTCATATCTTTTTACTTTCAACTTGTCTATATCACTATATTTGAAAAGGTTTTCTTATAGTTTAGTCATGTCTTTTCATCTTTTCTGTCAATATCTGTCTCTTAATTAGATTGTTAACATGTAATGGGATTACAGAAATATTAGGGCTTAGGTTTCCCATTTTATTTTTCTATTTTCTGTTTGTTCTGTTTTTCATATCTCTGTTTCATATTTCCTATCATCTCTGAGTTACTTGAACATTTTTGAAATCCATCTTGGCTTATCTATCATGTCGTCTATAGTGTATATCTTTGTATAGATTTTTAGTGGCTGCTGCATTATTTAGATAGCTATAGATATTATACATATAGTATACATCTACTATACAGATATACATAT
Organism: Ailurus styani; assembly: GCA_002007465.1. NCBI lineage: Eukaryota > Metazoa > Chordata > Mammalia > Carnivora > Ailuridae > Ailurus > Ailurus styani. Next base: position 605,780 of record LNAC01000567.1, on the reverse strand, counting down.
ATATTTAGATATATCTTATCACAATGTACTGGTTTTCTCATTTTACCAGTTCAAAACCTTACTTCCTTTTATGTCTCCCCTATTTATATATCATCATCAGCTATATTTCCTCCACATGAAATTCAAGGCATATCAAACAGTGCTATAATTTCTTCTTCAACCATCAAACATAATTTAGAAGTTTCAGCAGAAGGTGAGTCTCTTGTATTTACCCATATTTTTGCCTACTGTGTTCTTTATTCCTTCCAGATGTTCCAAGATTCCTTTTTTCATTGTTTCCTTTCTGCTTAGAGAAATTTCTTTAACCTTTCTTTTAGGGTAAATTCTCTAGTAACAAGTTTTCTTAGTTTTCCTTCATCTGAGAATGTCTTGATTTATCCTTCATTCCTGAAGGATATTTTCTCTGGATATAGGATTCTGAGTTGATAATTCATTTCTTTGAACACTTGAAAAATACTGTGTCACTTCCTCTGGCCTCTGTGGCCCCTTTGTCATCTTAATTGTTTTCCCTAGATAAAGTGTCTTTGGTCTTCTAGGGCTTTCAAATTGTTTTTTGTTTGTTTGTTTTGTCTTTAGTTTTTGGAAATTTGACTATGAAATTCTTGGTGTGGATTTCTTTCTTTGTTTAGGGTTCACTAAAGCTTTTTGAATCTGAAATTTTATATCTTTTGACAAAGTGGGCATTTTCAGCCATTTATTGGGTTTTTTGTTTTTTGGTTTTTTTAGTACTTTTTCAGTTCTGATATCTTTCTTTTCCCCTCCTGTCACTTTGGTGACACAAATATATTTTTTGTTACAGTCTCACAGTTTCCTTAGGCTTTTTTTCTTTTTTCATACATTTTCTCCTTGTTGTTCAGGTTTAATAATTTCAATTGTTGTACCTTCCAGTTTACAATTTTTTTCCATCCTGTATCCTCTCCATTCTACTCTCAAGCCTACCCACTGAGTCCTTTATTTTGGTTATTGGATTTTTCAGTTCACACATTTCCATTTGGTCTTCTTTATGCCTTCTATTTCTTTGCTGAGATTTTTTCTTTCTTTGCTGAAAATCCATAGTTTTTTATTTGTTTCAGGCGTGTTTGTAATTGCTCATTGGAGCATTTTTCTGATGACTGCTTTAAAATTTTCATCAGGGAGCACCTGGGTGACTCAGTGGGTTAAGCCTCTGCCTTCAGCTCAGGTCATGATCTCAGGGTCCTGGGATCGAGCCCCACATTGGGCTCTCTGCTCAGCGGGAAGCCTCCTTCCCTCCTCCCTCTGCCTGGCTCTCTGCCTACTTGTGATCTCTCTGTCAAATGAATAAATAAAATCTTTTTAAAAAAATAATATTGTCCCTGTATTTTGCAGATTAACAGTTGCCTTATATTTTTTTACCCATTCTTTTACTTTAAACATCATTTTGAGATTGCTTTTAGAATATCTTTGTCTTTTGATAGAGAAGTTTGAACAGTTGATCTATTTATTGTGAGCACTAGTATGTTCTTCTGTCATTGTCTTTTACGTTTTTTCTTATTTTCTTTCTGTCCTTGGTTATATTTTCATATTTTTCATTTTCTCCTCCTTCAGAAGTTACATATATTCTCTTATTTTTATTTTGGTTGATCCTATTTTAAAAATTTAAATTCTATGAATCTTTGACTCCTTTCCTGCTTGTTCGACATTTGGAAATTTCATCAAGCTATGGCTAGATGTATACTCCTTTAGTTAATTTTACCTGGTCTTGGTGGTTGCTTTTCTCTCAAACTCTTACCACCACTTATAGATTTACTCTGATGTTTTTGCTCATCTTCTTTCATTTCACTATGCTTCTCTCAGAATTCTAGGAGATTTTCTTTTTTTAACAGCCAATTTAAATTATTAATTCAGTTTTCTTCAATGTTTAATATGCTCTTCACTGCCCCTACCTTCAAAAATTCTGTAATCATGGCTTTTCATCTTAAAGTAAAATCGTCTTATCTCAGATAACTACCTGTTCATAAATACATTTTCTAATCTCATGGAAAATATAAATTTTATATTAAAAATTTTTCCTTCTGTTTCTTGGAATAAGTCTGCTTTATAGGGAATTCAGATTATATATCTGTTCAGATTATATATCTGATTTAATTCCAGGTGGAAGTAACAATTTGATGCATGTCCTTGTTTTACTTACCCTTTGGAGACAGGTCCGGGTTTGTAGAGAAAGTTTTTTGAAGGAGCAAGTTCAGTTCTTTTGATCTAAGACATGGAGAAAGAGAAATTTTATGTTTCTGGAGGTTTGGTTGGCTAGTCAGGACGTTCAATGTACCACATGCTGTAGGTCGTAACTGTTTGTAAGGCAGTCATTTGGTAGGGAAGCTCCCTTCTCTACCTCAGGGAAAAATGGGGCAAATTCTGCAGCCAAGTGCTCTGAGTATGGGCCTGGAGCAGTCCCTAAAATCTTTTGATTTGCCACTTTTGACCACCATGTGGTCCTCCATAGCCACGATTTGCTTAGAGTTTTAGGATTTTCAAGATTGCTTGTCTTTGCTTCTTAGGTGGCTCTTTTTTTTTTTTTTTTTTTGGTCTCATCCCTCCTTCCATCCATCCATTCATCCATCTGATATTTACTGAGCAGTTACTCTGTGCCCAATTCTGTTCTGGATTCATAAGATTCAGTGGTGGAAGAAGACAGAAGTGGATCTTGCATTCTAGCATTACATGATGTGGGGACTTTTATCTCCCTCAATCTGAGCTCATTTATATCATATTACTTTAAAATATCTTTGTTTTCGGGCGCCTGGGTGGCTCAGTGGGTTAAAGCCTCTGCCTTCGGCTCAGGTCATGATCTCAGGGTCCTGGGATCGAGGCCCGCATCGGGCTCTCTGCTCGCCAGGGAGCCTGCTTCCTCCTCTCTCTCTCTGCCTGCCTCTCTGCCTACTTGTAATCTCTCTGTCAAATAAATAAATAAAATCTTTAAAAAAATAAATTAAAAAAATAAATAAAATAAAATATCTTTGTTTTCTAGCAAAGATACAGATATTTTGAATGCTCTATGAGTTTGATAGGATTTGGGGAGGTAGAAACCTCAAATCATGATTATAAAGTAAAGTATCACCCACTTAGGAAAGAAGAAAGAGGAAAAAACAGAGGGAAACGGAAGATACGGAACTAACAGTTCATCATTGAAATTCCTAGGGCCCTCTTAGATAGCTCATGTGCACAATTAGACAAAGTCAAAGGTCCTGGATTTGAATGGCATCCCCATTTGTCTCTACCATCCCTCCCTTTCTCGTATTCTACTCTAGTACGATGTCCTCTCCATCCTCGGCATAAAACTTTTCGTGCATTACATTAAGGGCAATTAAAAAAATAAATGTATCCTTCACCATCATTTTTGTAATAAAAATTATACATTTTCATTTTACTTTTTAATTTAACATATCATAATCATTTTTAAATTTTCACCATTTTCATTTTAATGGCCATATATTATTCCATTATGTTGATTCCTCAAATTGTTTAACTGTCCCCTGTCCTTTCTTTTACTATTTATAGGTTCTCCTTTTGCACTACCACTACTCTAAATGGTGTGATGAAAGTCTTTGAGGAGTTTTGCTCCTGAAATTTATTTCATGACTATGAATTCTCAGAAAAAGGACAATTAGGTCAAAAAGTATTGATGTTGTGGGGTTCTTGTTAGATATTTTACATTACTTTTCAAAAGGGACCAGCAATGTGGCAATTTTCCTGAAACCTCATCAACGTTAGTTTGCTTTTAAAAATCAGTTTCATATCAATTTGATAATTTAGTAGACAAAAACTGGAGCATATTTTATGCCTATTGATCACTTGTCCTTGGGTTTATTATTTCTATCTTTTTTTTTATAAATATTTTATTTATTCATTTGACACAGAGAGAGAGATTACAAGTAGGCAGAGAGGCAGGCAGAGAGAGAGGAGAGAGGAGGAAGCAGGCTCCCTGCTGAGCAGAGAGCCCGACGTGGGCCTCGATCCCAGGACCCTGGGATCATGACCTGAGCCGAAGGCAGCAGTTAAAACCGCTGAGCCACCCAGGCGCCCTATTTCTATCTTTTTTTATTTTTATTTTTATTTTATTTATTTGACACAGAGAGGGAGATCACAAGTAGGCAGAGAGGCAGGCAGAGAGAGAGGAGGAAGCAGGCTCCCTGCTGAGCAGAGAGCCCGATGTGGGCCTCGATCCCAGGACCCTGAGATCATGACCTGAGCCGAAGGCAGAGGCTTTAACCCACTGAGCCACCCAGGCGCCCTATTTCTATCTTCTTTTTATTTATTTATTTATTTATTTTTTTTTTTAAGATTTTATTTCTTTATTTGACACAGAGAGAGAGAGAGATCACAAGTAGGCAGAGAGGCAGAGAGAGAGGAGGAAGCAGGCTCCCTGCTGAGCAGAGAGCCCGATATGGGCCTCGATCCCAGGACCCTGAGATCATGACCTGAGCCGAAAGCAGAGGCTTTAACCCACTGAGCCACCCAGGCGCCCTCTATCTTCTTTTTAGTGAATTGTTTGGCCATGTCATCTGCTCATTTATGTGACTTTGGGGTGTTCTTACATATTTTAATGTGCCCTATTCGGTCTAGATGAGGTATTCTTAATCTTGGGGCCACAGAGAGCCTTAGAAAGTCCACCAGTCCCATACAAGTATACCTACCATTTATGTGTGTCTGTGTCTATGTATGTGTAGGCCTGCTTGTGTCAATGTGAATGTGTGTGTGCTCCTGTGTGTCTTTGCATGTATGTGTATGTATGCATGTCTACGTATATATGTGAAAAGGTCCTAAGTTTCTTTAGATTGTCAAAAACATCAAATTTTTAATATGAAAAGGTCCGTCTCTTTAGATTCTCAAAAATATCAAATTTTTAAAAATAGTTAAGAGCTCATTTGATAGCAGTCTTCTTTATATATTCCTATTCTTTTCCTTTTAGTTTATGTTTGCATTCATTTAGCACTGTGATATCGCTTACTCTATCATTTTTTCCTCTTCGAATCTCTATTTCTTCTATCTTGGCCTATTATTTCTTAGATAGAATAAACTTACCATTATATATTTCACTGGGTCTTCTTTATTTTTTGACTCATCCCTTCTAAATCTGGAATTTATTTTTAGGAGTACACGTAAACGAATTTCCCTGCTTGTCTACTGTCCATCCCTTTGTTCCGTGGTGTTTCCTTTCCCTACCATTTTGGACATCCCTTTTATATGGTAAATTCTCTTTTGTCATCGTCTGCTTTTGGGCCTTTGGCTTTATCAAGTTAATAGATATACTTGCTCTAGTACTACTTTATTTCAGTTATTGTTTACTAATGGCTTATTTATTTTATAGGATTTTATTTATTTATTTTAGTGGGGGGAGAGGCAAAGGGAAAGGGAGAGAGAGAATCTTAAGTAGGCTCCACACTCAGCACAGAGCCTGACCCATGGCTTGACTTCATGACCCTGAGATCATGATCTGCGCTGAAATCAAGATTTGGATGCTCAACCAGCTGAGCCACCCGGGTGCCTCTCAAAATTATTTTTAAATGCGTGTTATCAAATTCTGTAAGAAATCCTTTTGTATTATTCTGAGATTATATTGAATCACTAAACCAGAAAATTAGAATATTTATACTTTTGGTTGAGAAACATGATATTTTCCTATAATTCAGACTTTCTATTATGCTTTCCAGGAAAATTTTGAAATTTTTTGTGTCCCATGTTTATGTCTGGGTATTTAATTAGTTACATTTGACTATGAATTGAATCTCATTCTTTAATTTGTTTCCTGTCTTTTTTTTTGCACTTAGTTAAGAAAGTTATTGATTTTTAAAATACTTATCATGTACCCAGAGCTAGCCAGTTATTGAACTTTTGTATTACTGCTAATGGTAGTTTAGATGAGAACATCAGATTTTTTTTTTTAAAGATTTATCTATTTATTTATTTCACAGAGGGAGAGAGATCACAAGGAGGCAGAGAGGCAGGCAGAGAGAGAGAGGGGGAAGCAGGCTCCCCGCTGAGCAGGGAGCCCGATGCGGGCCTCGATCCCAGGACCCTGAGATCATGACCTGAGCCGAAAGCAGAGGCTTTAACCCACTGAGCCACCCAGGCGCCCGAGAACATCAGATTTTTAAAGGCTATAATTATATCATCTGCGAATGAAGCTTTTTATCTTTCTAATAACTATTCTTACGGTTTCTTTTTCATGTCTTATTACATCAGCCAGATTTATCAATACAATATTAGATAATAATGGTGATAGAGAGCTTATTTATTTTATTCCCTTTTCTAATGGGAAAATCTCTAATGTTTTTCCATTAAAAAGGATGCTGTCTTGGTTTTAAATAGATCTTTATTATGTTAAGGAAGTGTCATTCTATTCCTATTTTTAAAAATGTTTCGACATCTATTGAAATGCATTTTTGGCATCCATTAGGATGAGCATATGGTTCGTATTATTTAATCTATTGATCTGATGTGTGGTATTAATAGATACCCTTGTGCTGAACTTTCTTTGCATTGTTGGAGAAAACCTTTGCGGTTATGGTGCTTTAGCCCCTTAATGTGCTGCTGAACACTATTTGCTGGGACTGTACTGTCAAATGATATTGGATCTTGTTTCCTTTAAAAAAAATTCCATATCATGGCTTAAAATCAGGACTGCATTTGCCTTGCAAAATGAATTAGCAGGTTTTTTAAAACATTTTTCTATGTTAAAGAATAATTTATGTAACATTGAAATGCACTCTGCTGTAAAATTTGGATAGATTTCTCTAGAGACTTCAGGGTTGGTACGAATGTCCTGTTCAGGGATGGGGTGGGTCATTCTTTAATAAATTTCTCATTCTCGGGCATCTGGGTGGCTCAGTGGGTTAAAGCCTCTGCCTTTGGCTCAGGTCATGATCTCAGGGTCCTGGGATGGAGGCCTGCATCGGGCTCTCTGCTCAGCGGGGAGCCTGCTTCCTCCTCTCCGTCTCTCTGCCTGCTTCTCTGCCTACTTGTAATCTCTCTCTGTCAAATAAATAAATAAAATCTTTAAAAAAATTTTTTTTTCTCATTCTCTTAGAGTTTTCCTTGTTTGCTGTTCTAAATTAGATTTCTTGTTATATCAGTTGGATTATTTTATATTTTTGTCACCCACTGCCCATTTAATTGATAATTTAAAATAAATTTTTTGAAGAGTTATGTACAATGTCACCCCCTCAAAAATTTTAATCAGTTAGATCTGTCATTGTAATCACTTCCTCATTTCTGATTTCATTTGGGCCTTTTTTCCTTTTGGGGGGGGCTTTTTTCTTGATTATATTTGCTAGAGGTTGGTTATTTTATTATCTCTCTAAAAGAATCAGCTTTTGGTTTTATTTATTTATTTTTTTAGCTTTTGGCTTTATTTACTGATTCTACCATTCTTATGTTTCCTAATTCGTTTATTCTTGCCATTATCTTTCTTTCCTGCCTCCTATTGTCCTTTGAGTTTGTGTGTGTGGTGGGGGTGGGGCAGGGAACTCTGTTTTCCAAGATCTAAAGCTGTAAGTTTAGGTTGGTTGTTTTTGGGTTTTTTGGGGGGTTTTTTTGTCTTTTTTTTTTTATTCGCAAAGCATCTAAATTGGAATTTACCCCTTGTACTAACCAAGTTGCTTCTCATGATCTTAACATGCCGTGCTTTGGACCCCTGTCTGTCAGTCCAATGCATAATGTGGTATGAACTTGTAGTGGGCTGTGGTGTAATGGGGGTGGTATATGACCCAAACACGAACCTTGTTGGGATTCTTTTATGTCTCCCTGTGTCCCCTTCGCCATCTCGGACTCCACAGGTGGCCGACTGTGAGAGTGATGCAGTGTGAGACACTTCATTATTAATAAAAACAGTTTCTGGGGCACCTGGGTGGCTCAGTCATTAAGCGTCTGCCTTCAGCTCAGGTCATGATCCCAGGGTCATGGGATCGAGCCCGCATCAAGGCTCCCTGCTTGGTGGGAAGCCTGCTTCTCCCTCCCCCTCCCCCTGTTTGTGTTCCCTCTCTTGCTGTGTCTCTCTCTGTCAAAAAAATAAATAAAACCTTTAAAAAAAAAATAACAGTTTCCAACACCTGCAGGGGTGCTTAACTCGAGGTGTACAATGAGAATTCAGGAGGTTCATAAATTTGAATGGGGAAAAGACTATGTTTATTTTTCTTTGCGTTCACTGATTTTGTAACAGAAATACAGCATTTTGTCCCCTTTGAATGTAGGCAACAAACCACAGTCACATTAGCAGGACGATGATACACCACCAGTAAAAATCACAGATGGTCTTCTATCCAATACAGTTGCAGCAGACATCTCGAAATATCATTTAGGGTCATCCTTTTTTTTTTTTTTTTAAGATTTTGTTTATTTATTTGACAGAGAGAGAGAGATCACAAGTAGGCAGAGAGGCAGGCAGAGAGAGAGGAAGAAGCAGGCTCCCGGCTGAGCAGGGAGCCTGATGCGGGCCTCGATCCCAGGACCCTGAGATCATGACCTGAGCTGAAGGCAGAGGCTTTAACCCACTGAGCCACCCAGGCACCCCTAGGGTCATCCTAATTTCAGAATCATGTTAGCTATTAGACCTGTTGCTAGAGCTTGTTATTTAATGCATTAACAAGGCAACGTATCTATTACTATTTTCCGTATTTGTTCTTTTAGTATGTTAAAAATGATATTTCAAAATAATGATTTTCTTTGCCATCTTATAAAATATTTTCATCAAAAAATCCTATGCACTTAAATATATATACATTTTTCCCATTTAAGAACATTATTCTGAGAAAGGATCCATGGGCTCCCCCAGACTGTCAAAGACGTCAACGGCCCCCCCAAAATTGTTAAGAACTCTGCTCTGATGCCTGGTTGTGACAGGGTCTTCCTGACCTCATTGGGATTTCAGGAGGATTCAAAGAACATTGTTAACTTTTTGAAAAGATATCCCACCCAAAACGGGAGAAGAGGGGAGTTCTTCCAAAATCTGAGTTTAAAATATTGCCACTTTCATTCTTTCTTTCAAAATGAAGTGTCTGCGAGGTGCCGGGCAGAGCCCAGAATCCCTTCCCTTATAGTGCAGGCAGATCAGCAGGCATTACCTGGGAGTCATCTATTCCCACCCCTGCCCCCAACCTTCTTACTTAAGGCAGATGCCTGATAATAACAGGGGTGACTTTTACTTTGAATTGGTCTCTCCTTCCATTTTATAGGGAGGCTCTGTCTCTTCAATTCTGTATCCTCTTCACCCTGATCTGGGGGTGGTGTGGGGTAGGCAGTAAGGACACGACTGTTCTAGGTCAGGAAATGGACCTAAAAGCTCAGCTTTCTGTCCTGTGGTTTCATATGAAAGCCCTGGCATTTGTGTCAACTTTTACAAAAGTCAATCGCTTGAGCCATCTTGCTTGACCAACCCATTTTACAGATGAGGAAATGAAGGTTCCGAGATGTTAGGATGACTATTCAAGGCGACAGCACTCGTTGATGACAGTTGTTAAGAGTTAAACTCAGCTCCTCTGATTCCCAGTTAACTGCTTTGCTCGCTTTGCTGCAACGCTTTCTGTAAATTTTAATTTTCTCTACTCATACATGTAACGCAATGATTGTGGGAATTTTTCTTCATTTTCGATATTACTCTATTCGTGTTTTAAATGGGACGCCCAAATATGCTTGAGGCTTTTCTAGGTAATAGAGAGGATGCCCACCAATCTTCTGCTTTAATCCGATATGCCTCCCCTGAGCTCCAGGGGAAATCTACAAATCTGGAAAATTCTCCCTTTGATCCATCTTTTTTCATAGTCACAATCCTTCCCACTGGAACTTTTCTTTAGTGGAAAGAAAAAACGACTTATCACTCTTCATGCATTTGTTCAAAAATTTTAGTTGAACACCTACTATGCGCCAGGCATAGTATGAACATGTGACGACATGTTTGGTGTAGGAAAGTGTAGAAACACAGAGAAGACAGCCCAGATGTCCACCAGCATTAGAACGGGTAGGTGAATTGTAATACAGACAACAAAATCTACCACTGCCCGGCATAAAAATGCACTAACTGTAGCCACATGCAGAAGGAGGACACATTTTTAGAGACATAATCTTGATTTAAAGACGGCATACGCACAAAATACATACGGTATGATTCCATTTTTATAAATTTCAAAACTAGGGAAAAACCTGACTATTTGGGATGTCTGCTCCAGGAGTAGAACTGTGAAAAATAAAACAGAGAGAAACAAACAGCTGCCTGTCAAGAAGCAGGAATGGTTTGTCCAGCACTGAGAGACCAAAGGGGTGGCGATGAAGGTGGCTCACTTTACAATTANTCCTCTCTTCCTCTCTCTCTGCCTGCCTCTCTGCCTACTTGTAATCTCTCTCTGTGTGTCAAATGAATTAATAAAATCTTTAAAAAAAAAAAAACAAGAAAAAAAAAAAAAAAAAAAAAAAGAGGAGGGGGAGAAAAGAAGAGGAGGAGGAGGAGGAAATCCACAAGATTCTCCCCCTGCCTGAACATTTTGGGTGTATTCTCCCAGCCAGTTTCCCCTGTGCCTCTACTGTTTTCCCTAACAAAAGTGAGACCGCACTGTAATAAAATTTTGATTTCTCATTTTGTCCTCTTATCAAAGATTCTGACCCTTCCTTCCCCCAGGCACCCGGGGGCGGCGCTGGAGGGTGGAGCTGCCCTTCCTCAAGACCAGCGAACGGACCTGCGCTCGACTTCCAAGTGGCTGAACTTGCTGCCAAACGAGCGCCCCTAGACCGGGATGAGAGCCTGGGCCCCCATCCTTACGCCTGACAAAGCGACGCCCTTGGACCACTGTCCCGCTTTACAGATGGAGGGTCAGAGGACCAGAGAGTAAGTGACTGGCCCAAGGGCACGGAGCAGGCAGGTCAGGGGCACAGCCGGCACCCCCTTCTCCCGCCTCGCTGAGCCCCTCTCCCGCGCCCGCATCTCCGGGGCGTCAGGTCGCCTCCCCGGAGCCCGAGCGGCGCAGCCGCCCCTCCCGGGAGGGAGCAGGGAGGACTCCCGGCTCCGGGCCGCGCCTGCCGGGGCTCCGGGAGCAGCTGATTGCATCATCACTCACGCCTTGTCAGGTCTTATTGCTGCAACATCTCCTAAATGACAAAGTTGGATTCATTAAGTGTAAATTCAATCAAACTTGAGAGTGAGAGAGAAAATAAAAGTGACTCGGAGGAAGAGAAATGGAGGCGCTGGTAAGCGGTTGTTACTTTTGTCTGGAGAAGGGGTCGGCGGCCCTGTGCTGCGGGCGGGCAGGGGGGTGACAGGGCGGGGCTGGAGCCGGTGCAAGTCTCGCCCCGCGAGCTGCGGCGCTCCCTGAGCCTCCACCTTCTCATCTGCAGGTGGGGTTCTGTCAACCACAGGAGACTGCATCCAGCCCTAAACGGCCCGGCGCGGCTCGCAGACTATTATTACATAACGGAAGGCGGGCGGATCCCAGGTCTTCCCGCTGCTGAGCAAGCCAGTGGCCCCACGTGGAAATCCACCTGGGTGGGGGTGCCTGGGCAGCCTGGGGCAAAGGGCAGGAGGTCCTGGATTGCAGAATATGGAGTTGGAATCCCCCTTGGATGCGCTTCTGAGACTGTGATGCGGAAGATGAAACCCTTTTACATCAGGCCTTTGGGGTAGTAGACCCGTGCACATGTGTGTTTGTGGTTATAAAATTGGAAAAATAAAATGTTCAACTGTACTATGACAGATACATGCGAGTATTTTTAAAATTCTATTCTTCTAAACACCCACCCACGGAAGGTATTTCATGACCTACTGATGATGGTGTTGGCCAAGGTCATATAGCAAGATTGCCTGGCCTCTAGTCAAGTCAGGGGTGCCTTGGATCGCTTCTCCCTGTCCGGAATCCAGTCTAGGCTGGGTGAGTACTCACCCCAGTGAGCATGGCCTAGGAAGCAGTGGGAGGGGGCGGACAGGGAAGTTGGACGGGACTGGGAATCACCCAGGCTGGAGCTGTACATTTCAGGGCAAAGCACATACAGTGTTTGTACCCAAGGGCAATCTAACAAATAGGGGCTGAAGGACAGATGATATTCAGAGACCACCGCGGCCTGGGGTATGATCCTGGTTCTGCCATTTCTGCACTGCTACTGTCTGGGCTTCACTTTGTCCTTTCTGGATGTGTGTATGGGGTGGGGGCTGGGGGGGTTCCATATGCTTGGAGAGGAAGGGTTAATAGGAAGCGCCTTCAGGCATCCCACAGGCTGCTTTGAAGCACTGCCACCTACCGGTAGCTCCCTCTCATTACACTCCTGAGGGCTCTACCTTGTAAGAGTAACTCCTTAAATGCTTGGTCCTTTCCAAAAACCCACCCATGTCGTGCATGTTCATTGAATCCTCAGAGCAACCCTGTGAGAAAAGCTGATGTCCTTAGATCTACCTTATCGAAGAATTTGGGGGTCAGAGAGGTTAAGTGACTCACCCAAGGACACACAGGATTTGCCCAGGGATGCCCCGATTTCCCAGTTCAGTGATCCTGTTGCCCATACTGGGTAAGGACGCCCCAGCACAGTGGTGCAGGGGTGCAGGTTTCTGACTGATCAGAGGGGAGGGGAGGACAGGACAGCTTCTTTGGGCAATGAGTGCCAGGAAACACTGTCAGCTGTGGTACATTGCATCCTGGCTAGCCTGTCTTGCTTTGTGCACTCCAAGAATCTAGACAGAGGAGTGCTTCCAAAGCAATGTCATCTGGCTTCATCCTGTTTGAGGTGGTCTAGGGATATGACAATTTCCAGGTTAATTTGGTCCATGGAGACAGCTGAACTGTCCAGTTTAGACCCTGGCAAGGTCCGATTTCATCTTTTCTCACGATGTAATAAGCAAACAGAGCTGGCATAGTATGATGGCTAAGAGGCGGCTTCCTGTGGCATGGTCCCTGGGTTCAAATCCCATCTCTGCCATTTTACTTGCCACATGACCTTGGGCCAATTACTCAGTTTCTTCATCTGTAAAATGGGGACACCAATAGAACTTTATCTTACTGGCTGTTGTATGAATAAAAGAAGCTAACTTATATAAAGCATTAGAGAGTAACTGGACTATGATAGGCACTTAATAAATATTAAATATTTTTATAAGACTTCAGAGGAGGAGTTTGAGTTACACCAACCTGGATTAAAACCCCAACTTTCTCACTCATTTTGCAACCTTGGGCAGTCCTCCCCCTCTCTGAGTCTTCCTCATCTGGACCACCCTGACTCCTCTGACTCCAGTGACCACTGGGCGGTGAACATGTCACAGTCGAAGCCCACACTCAAGGTCAGCTCGGAGGTGGGTTCCCTGGTGTGCAGGAGGGGCGGGGGGTGAGCGCTTGGGCACATCTGTTCCCTTGGCTAGAATTACGCTCTTCTATTTTTCCCCCTTGGAGCTATTTTATGCAGCAAGGTCAAGCGAGCAGGACTACAAATCAATTTAAACAAAAGCGCTGAGGCAGGTACCCTTGAACTCCAGTGACTTAAAATAGCCTCGTCGTCATCCTTAGCCAAACACCCAGTACCTGAGTTCACTTAGCCTGTCATCGCCAACTAATAAACCATTCCCCTCATGGAGACCGACCAGAATGAAACCTTTGAATCAAAGTGGATATGAGGCCTGCTTGGATTAATAGAGCTGCACCAGCCTCCCTCTCTATTCCCGAGATGGCTAGAGGGGTTGATGCATTCGTAGGGAAATGAATATCTTATTCATTAATATCAGGGAAGACTGGCCCAGTCGTCTCGGGAACCAGCCTGGCTCTGGGAGTAGCCAAGCATAGCACAGGCTCCTTGGTGGGAACCCTCAAAATTGTCCCTTAGGAGCTGGGGTGGAACTGTTTCAAGAGGGGTGGGGGTGGGGAGAATGAGCGGGGAACGTTTGTTGGGAAAGGAAAGAAAATGAACACTAAGCAATTACTGTGGGCCTAGCCCCGGGCTAGGAGCTTGAGATACAACGAGTCACTTCTTCCCCACGATGGATGGATGGATGTTTTGATACCAGCTTTTATTTTTTATTTTTTTTTTAAAAGATTTATTTATTTATTTATTTGACAGAGAGAGAGATCACAAGTAGGCAGAGAGGCAGGCAGAGAGAGAGAGGAGGAAGCAGGCTCCCTGCTGAGCAGGGAGCCCAACGCGGGCCTCGATCCCAGGACCCTGAGATCAGGACCTGAGCTGAAGGCAGAGGCTTTAACCCACTGAGCCACCCAGGCACCCTGATACCAGCTTTTAAAATAACAGCTTTATTGAGGGCTAATTCACATACCATCTGTACTAGTCAGGGGTCTCCAGAGAAACAGAACCAATAGGATATATAGATATAAATATATATCTATGTATCTATATATATACATATAACATACGTATAAATTATATTTCCAAGAGAAATATAAAAAAAAGAGATTTATTATAAGGAATTGGCTCCTGTGATTGTGGCGGCTAAGTCCCACAATCTGTTAGTTGTAAGCTGCAGAGCGGGGAGAGCCAGCGATTGGTTCCAGTCCCATCCTGAAGGCCTGAGAACCAGGAGCACCAAGGGTGTTAAGTCCTGGTTCAAGGGCAGGAGGAGATGGATGTCTCAGCTCAAGCGGTCAGGCGGAGAGAGAGAGAATTCAACCTTCTTCTGCCTTTCTGCTCCATTCAGACCCTCCATGGGTGAGATGATGCCTGTCCACACTGGGAAGGGGGTCTGCCTCCCCCAGACCACACATTCAAATGCTAATCTCCTCCAGAAACACCCTCACGGATACATCAGAATCATGTTTCTTATTACCTGGGCACCCTGTGTCCTGGTCACGTTGGCAGCTGTAATTAACATCCCACCACCAAGTCACCTTTTTGAAGCAGACAGGTCAGTGGCTTTAGTACTTTACTGAGTTGTGCAACCCTCCATGTCTACTTTCAGAACCTTTCGGCACCCCACAGAGAAATCCCACACCCTGGAGTGCCTGGGTGGCTCAGTTGGTTGGGCGTCTGCCTTCAGCTCAGGTCATGATCTCAGGGTCCTGGGATGGAGCCCCGTGTCAGAATCCCTGCTCAATGGGGAGCCTGCTTCTCCCTCTCCTGCTCCCCGCTGCGTGTGCCCAAGTGTGCATGCTCTCTCTCCGTCAATAGATAAAATTTATTTATTTATTTATTTATTTATTTGACAGAGAGATTACAAGTAGGCAGAGAGGCAGGCAGAAAGAGAGAGGAGGAATCAGGCTCCCTGCCGAGCAGAGAGCCTGATGCAGGCATCGATCCCGGGACCCTGAGATCATGACCTGAGCCGAAGGCAGAGGCTTTATTTTTTTTTATTATTTTTTTTTAAAGATTTTTATTTATTCATTTGACACAGAGAGAGAGATTACAAGTAGGCAGAGAGGCAGGCAGAGAGAGAGGAGAGAGGAGGAAGCAGGCTCCCTGCTGAGCAGAGAGCCGGATGCGGGCCTCGATCCCAGGACCCTGGGATCATGACCTGAGCCGAAGGCAGCGGCTTTAACCCACTGAGCCACCCAGGCGCCCAATAGATAAAATCTTAAAAAAAAAAGAAAAAGAAATCCCGCACCCATTGCCACTCCCCATTCCCCCTCCCCCCAGCCCCTAGCAACCACACTAATCCACTCTCTATCTACGTGGAGTTGTCAAATCCAGACATTTCATGTGAAGGGAATCACATCTTACGTGGCCATGAGCGATGGATTTCACTAAATGTGATGTTTTCAAAGTTCACCCAAGTAGTAGCGTGTATCAGTACTTCATTCCTTTTTATGGGTGAATAATATTCAATTGCACGGATATACCACATTTCATTTATCCAACTTCCAGTGAATGGACATTTGCTCAGTTTCTACTTTTTGCCAATTGTGACTAATGCTGCTGCGACTAATTTTTGTGTGGACCTCTACTTTCAATTGTCTTGACCTTGGGAGTAGAAGTACTAAGGGTGCAAGTTCAGGGTCATGCAGTCCCTCTGTGTTTCAGTTTTGAAGAACTGCCATACTGTCTCCCCAAGGAGCTACGCCATCTTTCCCCTACCAGCCACACGGGAAGGCTCCATTTCCTGCACATCTTCAACAATGCTCGTTAGTAGCCATCTTTTTTATTGTAGCAACCCTAGAGGACGTGAAATCGGATCTCACTGTACTTTTGATTTGCATTTCTCTAATGACTAATGATGTCGCTGAGCATCTCACTACGTGCTCGTTGGCCGTTGGCATGTCCTCTTTTAAGGATGTGTGTATTTGAGAAATGTGTATTTCAAGTCTTTTGATATCTGATTAAAAAATCCAATTTAATTGGGTTATTTCTTTTTATTGTTGAACCGTAAGATTTCTTTATATATTCCCTTATCAGATACGTGATTTGCACATAGCTCATTCTGTTAACTTTCTTGATGATAGCCTTTGAAGCACAAAAGTTTTTAATTTTGATGAAGTCCAAATTATTTTCCTTTTGTCACTGATGTTTTTGATGCCGTATCTAAGAAATCATTGCCAAATCCAAGGTCGTGAAGACTTACATTTATGTTTTCTTCGAAGAGCTTTAGAGTTTTAGCTCATCCATTTAGATCTATGATCCATTTTCAGTTATTTTTGGAATAGTGTGTGAGGCGGGGGTCTAACTTCATTTTTTCACATATGGATGGCCAGTTGTCCCAACGCCATTTATTCAAAGTCTCTTCTTGCCCCATTTCTTGTGTTGGCACCTTCGTTGAAAAATCAGTTGGCCGTAGATGTATGAATTTATTTCTGCACTCTCGCTTCTATGTTATTAATTTATATGTTCCTCTTTATGCCAGGACCACACTGTCTTAATTACTGTAGCTTTGTAGAAAGTTTCGACATGGGGAAGTTGTAGTTGAAGTTGTGAGCTCTCTGACTTTTTTTTTTTTCCAGATTGTTTTGGCTATTCTGAGTTCCTTGCATTTCTATATGAGTTTTCAGGTTGACCATTTTCTGAATATCAATTTCTGTCAATTTCTGAAGAAAAGGCCTTGGGGTTTCATAGAGATTGCATTAATTATGTAGCTTAGTTGATGAGTATTACCATCTTATCAATAGTAAGTCTTCCATGAACACAGGATGTCTACATTTATTTAGGTCTTCTTAAATTTCTTTCAAAAATGTTTTGCAGTTTTTAGTGTATAGGAGTTATACTTCTTTTGTTAAATGTATTCTTAAGTATTTTATCCTTTTTTTTTTAAGATGTTATTTATTTGTCAGAGAGAGAGCGCACACAAACAGGGGGAGCAGCAGGCAGAGGGAGAAGCAGGCTCCCTGCTGGGCAAGGAGTCACATGTAGGACTTGATCTGAGGACCCTGGGATCATGACCTGAGCAGAAGGCAGACACTTAACCGACTAAGTCACCCACGCATCCCTATTTTATTCTTTTTGAAGCCATTATAAGTGAAATTGTTTTCCTGATTTTCTTTTTGATTGTTTTTTGCTAGTACACATAAATACAGTTGATTTTTGTATATTAATCTTATACATTAACTCTATAACATTGCTATTGACACTATTTCACAGATGAGAAAACAGAAGACCAGATGGCATGAGTGACTGAGTTAAGATTACGTGGTTTTTTAACTTCCTAATCTCATTTTCTTTGCAAAAACCACTTTTCCTGGCTCCTTGGAAATCCTGCTTAGTCTGTGTATCAGGCTCGTTCTTACTCACCCTGGGGATGGGCTATGGCCATCTTTTCCCATCCCTGGTGAAGCCCTACTAAGGAATGAAGTCACTCCAGAGGAAATCAGAGCTAAGAGCTGGGGAGAAAAAGAGTCCTGTCATCATCATTGAGCACCTAGATCCAGCCATACCTAAAACCGGTTCCTTTAGGTTTTTAGATACATTAGCTAATTATTTTTTTTAGCTTAAGATCATTTCAGTTGGGTTTTTGTCTCATGTCACATTCTCTTGGTGACATGAATCCTGACTTATACAGCTAGTAAAGGGCAGAGTATGGGTTTGACACCAGGCTTATATGATTCCAAAGTTGTACTCATTCTGCTGTCTCTGCATTGCCCCTTCCAGACACTGAAACTGGTTGGGTGAATATTTGAGTGACTTCCGGGGAGAAGTGGAGCTTGCAGTGAATAAGCAACAGGGAGACTAGAGTTCAAGACCCCCAAGACATGCAAGTATGAGGAAAGGCTCAGGAAACCAGGCATCAGGACAGCTGGGATCAAAGGCAGACTCCAAATCTGCCCGCCTGTGGGGCCTGTTCAGTCTTAGTCTCTCTGAGGCACAGTTTCTTGGGATCAGACACCTTTTTCTGGTTGTTTTTCAGGCCTATCTCGGGCACAAATGCCCCAGAAGAGATCCGGACGGCTCCTGAAATGCCCCTGCCTATCACCTTATGAAATTCCCAGGGGAGCTCTGGGGGGCCCAGAGGGCAGCTGATCCTGGCCATTGTATAGATGGGGAAACTGAGGCCAGACAGGGTTCAGTGACTTATTTAGAGACTCTCATCTCCTGAAAGACTGAGTGGAACCTCCGTCTTATGTCTTTGTGCCTAATATTCTCACAGTAAACCAGGGGAGGCAGGGGTGCCTCCTTGGGATTTGCCTGGGGCCTGAGATTTCCCATAATCCAATTAATAAATTGTCCAAGATGGAGGGCCAGCTCCCAATTAGTCCGCCACCCTCCCTGGTGCCTCTCTGAGCTTTGTGGGTAGCAACTCCCTGGAAAGAGGAGAGAAGCCCCCACCCTTCAAGTTCCCTCCTTGGGAATGAGGGGTCTAGAAATTAGCTGATTCTTGATAAGCCCTAATTATAAATTAGGTCTTATTATCTGTGGCTCCTGAAACTACGCTGGATGAATTAAAACTCTAGGAAAAGGAATATTTCAATTAACCATATGAACTCAGGTAATTGCCTACCGAGGAAAAGCCCTTACGAACAAGTCCTGGAGCAGTTGGGAGGACATCAGAAGGGGAAGGCCGGAGCCGAGGCGTGCGTGGTCTGCACCAGCCAGGAAAGGAGGGTGGGCCCCTCGGAGGCGGACGTTTTCTAGGGATGCGTCCTGGAAATGGTGGGACCTGTAGGAGCCTTGTCGCCAGCGCCTGGGGCTTGGGGTCAGAGGACCAGGCTTGCGGTCCTCTCTCTGCCATCTATTGCTCTGGAGGCTCTGTGCCTCAGTTTCCTCACCTGGAAACGGGCAGGTCCCAGCAGATGAGGACCATGAAAGCATTCCGTCAGCTAGAGAGTGTGGCGCACACACTAGGTATCAAGGTGTGGGTGCAGTGAGGTGCCCATCAAAGGCGGAAGAGAGAACAAGGGAGAAGGGGCTGCAAGATTTTCATTGACTTCAGGAGGTGGGAAGGGGTGATTTGAAAAGGGCCCAGGCCTCTGTTGACATTCATTCATTTGTTTTTTTTTTTTTTTAAAGATTTTATTTATTCATTTGACACACACAGAGAGAGATCAGATCACAAGTAGGCAGAGAGGCAGGCAGAGAGAGAGGAGGAAGCAGGCTCCCTGCTGAGCAGAGAGCCCGATGCGGGCCTCGATCTCAGGACCCTGAGATCATGACCTGAGCCGAAGGCAGAGGCTTTAACCCACTGAGCCACCCAGGCGCCCGACATTCATTCATTTGTTCATCCCCACGATGTTCCAGTCACGCTCCCCACGTGCCAGGCGGGCACTGAGCTCGGCAGCTCGGGGCATGGAGGATGGAGGAGTCAAGTGTGTAGGGAGAGAGACGGGAAGGCAGGGTGCCCAAGGATGGGGCCTGCCAGCAGCCGCCCTCTGCCAGGATATATTGGACAAGGGACAGTGACGCCCACAATGGCCCTAGGCCCCTCGAACAAAACAAAGATCAGCCTGAAGTCACAGAGAATTTTCCCCAAACGAAGCCATACTTTCCTTCCAGGTTATACACACAGCCAGCGAGCCACCGAGATTCCTAACCTTTCTTTGGGGAATTCTAGAAATCCCTGAAGTAGTTCCACTCCCCTACCCCCCTGACTTTGGCTCAAATTGGATTCCCGAGGTCTAGAAGGAGGTGGAGAGCCAGTCCTGTGACAAGGTCACGCCTTGTCGTAGATACAGAAGGGACTTACTCCCCCGAGTCCTTCCTCGCTCTCCTGACCACTCTTTTTAAGAAGGCACATCAGAGAAGAGACAAGTCTGAAGTTTAGAATTACGTTCGAGAAGATTCAGCGTGAAGCATACGCAATGACTCAGAAGAGCCCGCCACATCACCAGCCCTGGAGCAATGAGTGACCAGAAAAGAGCAGAATGGATGAGTCATCTGAGAGGAGCACAATTGGTGGTAAATTGGTGATAAATTTGCCTTATAACCTTCCTTGTCACTCTTGCCAAAAGATGTTCCCGTGCGGATCCCATACATAAATCTCTGTACCTTGAAAATACTAATCCCTGTTCCAATGTTGGAATCCCTTTTATAGCTCAGCAGTTTACAAGCGAGGCTTGAATATCACCAGCAACGGGGGACTCACTACCTCAAAAAAGTAGTTCAGTCCATTAACAGATGGTTATCATCATAAAGTTCCTGTTTATGATGGACTGAAACCTCACTCTTGCTACATTGGTGGGGAAGGAGACAGGGCCAGGATTCTTGCTGGATGAAGTTAGGAAAGTCCTTCCTATCCAGGGAAGGAAAACTCCTTCCTCTTATTTGCTGGTGCAACCAAACATTTAATTATAAAAGCTTCTCCAAGGCAATAGATGCTAAAAATTAAGATGAATACACTCATTTTGGCCAATAGCACAAACTGCTATTACTCTGAGAGTCCCAATTCATTACTGTATATTGTAACGGAACATTAACACTCGCATAACGACCTCAAGACCTGTCTCGCATGCACAATCATACACCCTGCCCAGTCTCCTCTATACCCAGGAAAGAAAGGGAAAAAACCCAGATGCCCTCGGAAAATTGCCTTTCCAGCGGAAACATTAACAGACCTTTATTTTTTTTTTTTTAAAGATTTTATTTATTCATTTGACACAGAGAGAGAGATTACAAGTAGGCAGAGAGGCAGGCAGAGAGAGAGGAGAGAGGAGGAAGCAGGCTCCCTGCTGAGCAGAGAGCCCGATGCGGGCCTCGATCCCAGGACCCTGGGATCATGACCTGAGCCGAAGGCAGCGGCTTTAATCCACTGAGCCACCCAGGCGCCCAACAGACCTTTAATTACAAGAGCTCACCACGTGCAGGCTGACGCCACAGCTCAGTTCCTGGGCCCAGCCCCGTGGTGTGGGGGAAGGGGAGGGGGGCAGGGAGAAGCTGGGGGCCCCAGGTTCTCCAGATCTCCCGACCCACCTGAATGCCTTCTTCGGCGGTGCCTCCTCCACTCGCCAGGGGCTGCCTCGGTCTCCCTGCCCAGAGCGCCTGGGAGAGCAGGCTCACAGTCAGGCAGACACCGAGGGAAGGTTCTCCATGGACCCCACCCACTGCCTCAGGAACATCCAGGTACCTTGGAGGCCAAGAGCAGCTCTCAAGCCGACTCTGTCATCCTCTACTTGAGGCTGGGTGGCTCAGTGGGTTAAAGCCTCTGCCTTTGGCTCAGGTCATGATCTCAGGGTCCTGGGATCGAGGCCTGCATCGGGCTCTCTGCTCAGCAGGGAGCCTGCTTCCTCCTCTCTCTCTGCCTGCCCCTCTGCCTACTTGTGATGTCTCTCTCTCTCTGTCAAATAAATAAATAAAAATCTTAAAAAAAAAACAAAAAAAAAAACAGAAAAAGAAAACCTTTAATGGTTCCCATCACCCTTGGGATACAATCCCAAATCCTGACAGAGGCCCGCAGGCAGTGTGCTTCAGTCCCAGACTATCTCTTAGGCCTCTTCCTCATCCCTTCCTACCAGTCTGGACTACCTTCTCTGTCTCTCTAAACTCTTCCCTGACTCAGGGCTCTTGCACATGCTGTTCCCTCCACACCGTTCCTCCCACTTCCAGACTGGCTAATTCCCCTTCCTTTGTCAGGTGTCAGCTTGGAGGATCCCCCCTGGATGGGAGAGCCGGAGTGACAGGGACATATGAAGGGGTCATGTTTCTCTCTGACCTGCTCGAAATCTAGGCCTGTTCATCTCATCAAGTCAGCCGTGTGGCCTGAGAGCCGAGTCTTCTCAAACAGGAATTCTCTTAAAAGCACAGAAGCGTAACTTCATGCCCATCCTAATTTGTTAATGCAATGAACTCGTGGACAGCCAAGAGAGGGGGTCCTCCTCCATCCCTGCCCCACGGCGCCGTGCCAGGACATGGGCCTCTGGTTAGGACATGGGCCTCTGGTCACAGACAGCTTATTTTTTTTAATTTTTTTTAAAGATTTTACTTATTTATTTGAGAGAGTGTGAGAGAGAAAGTGCGAGAGGGGAGAGGGTCAGGGGAAGAAGCAGACTCCCCGCAGAGTGGGGAGCCCAATGCAGGACTTGATCCTGGGAGTCCAGGCAGACACTTAACCGACTGAGCCACCCAGTGCCCCCAGACAGCTTATTTTGTTTTAGGTGGGACAATATTCTGCAACAGAAATGAATATATTTTTAAAATTTATTTTTAAGATTTTATTTATTTATTCGACACACAGAGAGAGATCACAAGTAGGCAGAGAGGCAGGCAGAGAGAGAGGAGGAAGCAGACTCCCTGCTGAGCAGGGAGCCCGATGCGGGGCTCGATCCCAGGACCCTGAGATCATGACCTGAGCCGAAAGCAGAGGCTTTAACCCACTAAGCCACCCAGGTGCCCAGAAATGAGTATTTTAGAATAGTATTTCCATTTGCCACTTGACCTTTCCCTCCTTTCAGTCACCGAGGCTAGTATTCTGTGGGGTATGACCCCTCAGCAAGTAACAAAGTCAACATCACAGGTGGTGGATCGACTTGAGAGATCAGGAGTGGTGGCGAGAACACCCCCAAATGTGTGGGACACGAACCAATGGGTCCTGGGCTTCACATCCCGGGGGGAGCCTTAGAGGGCTGCTGGATCTCCAGGGCCCAGAGCGGGCCCATAGAGCAGCGGGGCCTCAACTTTCTCCCTGAGGCCCCTGTACCCAGCCAGGTATGCCGAAGGTGGCGCAAAAGAAGTAGCCCCTCAAGGGTCCCCGTAGAGGGGACATGGAGGTGGCTCGGTGGCCCCTGGCATGCAGCTACGGCTGAGGATGGAGTGAACTTGTAGCTGTCCCAGCAGGTGGCCCTAACACCTTAACACATAAAGGCCCTGGAACTTAGAAACAACCTCAGAAGAAGAGGGTGTAGGGGACTGGCAGGGGCTCAAGGGAGGAATTAAAGTCAGTGATACAAAAATATTAGTATATATATATTTGCTACCACACTCACTACGGTATTATGATATCCATTTTTTTTTAAGATTTTATTTATTTATTTGACAGAGAAAGACACAGCCAGAGAGGGAACACAGGAAAGGGGAAAGGAACAGGGAGAAGCAGGCTTCCCGCCGGGCAGGGAGCCCGAGGCGGGGCTCGATCCCAGGACCCTGGGATCATGACCTGAGCTGAGGGCAGACGCTTAGCGACTGAGCCACCCAGGCGCCCCTATGATATCCATTTTAAATCAGGGGAAATGGAGGCATGCAGTGAGGTGGATGCCAGCCACCATGTGCTGGACGGGTGCCATGGATGAGGTACTGTGTAATGATCATGGGGCCGGGGTCTGCCTCTGGCCACCACAGAACCACCCTGCACAGTGCCTGGCATCAAATTCGTGTTGGATACATAATAGTTAAATACACGATTGAATTTCCTGTGTGCATAATACCTGCTATCTGATTTAATTCTCCCAGGACCCCATGAATCAGGTATAATCATCACTCCCCATTTTGTAGATGAGGAAACAGCACAGAAAGCTGGGATGACTTGCCCAAAGCCCCCCTCCCCTGGCCGTGAGAAGCCTGGGATTCAGAGCTGAATTTTCCTCTGTGCGATGCCTGCTTTCAAGAAGTGTCTATGGACGTGTTGGGCTCAGCACAAACACCACATCCCCTGAGAAGCCTTCCTTGATTCTTGCCCTGATCACACGTGTCAAGGCCCCCTCTTTGGACCACCCAAGGCTGGCACTGTCAGGCCATCCCTTATGCCTGTGTCCAGCAGAGTCTCTCCAAGGCTGATCTGTTTATCTCTGCCACTGAGTGCTTCGTGCAAGTTTGCTGGATGATGGATGAACTCGGAGACTCTAGCACTTGGCCGGGGCTCTGGTCTGGGGTGGGGGTAGGGGCAGGAAGTGAGCGCTCACAACCTAGCTTCACTCAAGCAAAAGTGAATTGAAATCTGACCCACAAGGGACAGGTCATGGGGTGCTGAGCTCCCAAGCTCACTTTAGGATGTTCTCAAAAATCACCCCGAGGTGCCTGGTCGTACCTTTTGGGCTTGGCTTTTCCAGGAGACATCAAAGCTGAGGCCGAAATTGGCTCCCTTGCCTAACACCCTGCTTCCTTGCTGCACTCCCAGTAATACCTGCTCCACCCATGACTTCTTAAAACAATGAAAATGTAAAATTAAAGGGCCCAGCTACAAGGAGAAAGATGAACGATCAGAACTGATAAATTTGATTTAGTACCCACTTCTAAGTAAACGGGGGAGTGTTGACATTACCCAGAGCACCCTGTATACAGATTCTTCTTTCCCAAGATTTCAGGGAACAGGAGGTTGAACAGCCCCCTCCAACCCTTAGTTGATTTAAAGGTTTTCCAATTTGTAAACAAATATATTTAGAAAAAGACCCCCGGAGGTAGAACTAAGTCAAATTCCTTTTGTCAAGGAAACTGTTGTCAGACATATTTTTCCTTGAATTTCCAAAGCCAGACTCTTAACCTTGGCTATCAAGATAGAGTAGCTATAAAAAAACATGGGTGCTAATTTTGAAAAATCCCAACTTCCCCATCCTTGGGGAGGTTGGATTTGCTAGAACCGCTTTGTCCCTTGTGTCACAGTTGTGATGATACATGTGTTCTTTAGCCTTCTCTCTAGGTTGTCGGTCCCTTGAGGGAAGAGTCCATTAAGCATCGGCATCCTTCGTCTTTCATGGTCCCTGTCCCCTAGCGCTGCCCGAGTCCCATATGTAGCAGCAGCGACGAGCTAGTGGCCCCTGGCAGAGTAGAGTGGATGCCAGGGTTAAATGGGAGAGTCTACCCCCACCCCTACCCACATACCTGGCAGAGAAAGGTTAACTCGTACTTGGTGATGGGGAGTCAGTGTGACCAGCCATCCTGGCTTGCTGGGACTGAGAGGTTCCCGGGATGGACAGTCCCGGCTGATGCGAGTCCTGGGACGGCAATGATTCCCGAGTGCAGATGACTTGTCAGGATTGGCGCTGGGTAATTCACACGGATTATCTCACTTGGATCCCACAACAGCTCTGTGAGCGGGCTGTGATGGTCTCATTTCACAGAGGCAGAAATGAAAGCTTTGTCATGTCCCTTCAGCCACTAGCTCCTTACCCCTTAGAATACCCATCTTTAAACAAAGAAATGACTTATTTGTTGTTTCATGGCACTGGGATGGGTTGAACACCTCTCTTCCTGAGGATTCTTTGCTCCTCTCTGCAGCCACGCTCTTGCCATGTGACTTGGACTTGGCCATGTGACTTGGGTTTGGCCATGTGACTTGGACTTGGCTGTGTGACTTGCTTTGCCCAATAGTATGTGGGCAGAAGTGTCCTATGAGAGCCAATCCCAGGCGTTCCTTGCCTGCTTCTCTTCATCCTCCTGAGCCTCCCCTAGCCCCATAAGAAGAGCAGGCTCTGGCCAAGCTGCTGGTCCTAGGAGCTGGGAGATACACGGACCAGAGTCACACACTTGCAGTGAGAAGAGGTGCCCAGACAAACCCAGCCTAGATCAGTCAAACCCCCCTGACCAGCAAGATGGGTAAGTGCTAAAGAATAATTCTAAGCACCCAAGTTTTGAGGTTTGTTACGCAGCTCTAGCTAACTGATATATCACCATCTTGCCATGATGGTGGTGATGAGCAGATTTTACTGCTAAAGGTATCTGATGAGCTACACTTATGCATTAAGTCTGGCTAAGTGTTCCAGGTTGCTGGGTTTTTAATTAAGGGACTGTTGCGATTCTTTATTTTTTTTAAAGACTTTATTTATTTAGATGACAGAGAGAGATTCAAGTAGGCAGAGAGGCAGGCAGAGAGAGAGGAGGAAGCAAGCTTCCCGCCGAGCAGGGAGCCCGATGTGGGGCTCGATCCCAGGACCCTGAGATCATGACCTGAGCGGAAGGCAGAGGCTTTAACCCACTGAGCCACCCAGGAGCCTGCGATTCTTTATTTCTAAAGGGTTAGAAGGGATGTGGAAGGAGGATGCCTACTGTGTGCTCAGGGCAGTGCTCAGTGCTTTCCAATGCCTCTTGCTTCAGTCAAGCGATGTGGGCTTGCTGCCGGCCCTGAGCGAGCCCGTCCCTCTCCGGGTCTCAGCGTCCCCATGGCTAGCTAGCGTTTGGCACTGGCTGCGAGCTCTGCCAGGTAGCACAGAGCAGCTGTGTATTAGGTGAGTTTTGCACAAAGGTTTTGGAGCCAGAGCTGGGTTTCTGGCCTCTTGCCTGCTTTGTGAGCTGTGTGAGCTTGGGGAAGCTGCTTCACTTCTCTTTGATCTCAGCATTCCTCCCTGTAAGAGAGTCACTGTGGACCCTGAATGCAGTAACATAGTGAGGGGCCTGGCATGGGGAAGCCCTCCATCAGTGGCGTTTGTTATTACTAACGTGGTACAACTGGGCAGTCTCCTGAGATCAGTCATCTCGAAATAGCAATCCGTTACTTTCAACAGAGTAAATATTTTTCTCCTTCTGCATCATTTCAAGCGTTCCCTCCTTAATTTTACAGTTGCACTTACAAAAGAGTTATTTACAGTGCAAAGGGACAGGATGGGCTGCCTCCTGGAAGCGGCTTCACAAATTCCCTCTGCTTCCTGTTAAGATATTAGCGCCCAGTAATTGTCGCTCTATATAAATGTGGAGCCTTGGCTGCGACTGTGCGCCCCGTAGTAATTGTGAGTTGTCTTGACGCTAATTACATAGGGGAGCCTGTTTAATTGCCAGTTAAATTGACTGTGTGTGTTTTCTCTAATCTGTGTTTCCGGGCAAGTTGGATGACATCAGCTCCTCGTTGGACTGAGCCTGAATTTGGAAGACCCAGAGAGGCCGCTGCAGGGGGGGAAACGTGAGGCTGGTGGAAGGTGGATGGGGAACGGCAGCCAAGGACAGCGGGACTGTGTGTGGTTCATGGGAGCCAGGCTGCGTCTCCTGGGATTGAGGAAAGGAAGCCGATCTGGAGGAAAATCGAGTTTGGGCCGCACAGGGCAGGACGCGCCTCGGCTGAGCCCTCCTGGCAGCACCCAGGTCGGCCAGAGTCTCACTGTCCCCCTCCAGGCCTCTGCTGCTGCTGGTCCTTCTGCCTGGAGTAAGGGTCCCAGTCCGGGGCCCCCCACCCTTCTGACTCCACATCTGTACTGTCATTTAATGCCACCTTTTCCATGAAGCCTTTCTTGATTTCCCAGTTGGGAGAAAAGATCCTTCCTCTCTGGTCCAAACCCCCAGAACTTCTCCGTCTTCTCCTGAGTCCATTCCCACTTTCCTCCTTGTATTTGAACTAATTGAGAACCAAAATATGAGCTCCCTGAAGACAAGTCGTGTCTCCTGCTAAGCCACCAGAGGCAGGAATCAGGAGAGAGGAGGAACACAGAAAAAGGTGGGGGGGGGGGAGGAGAGGGGGCAAAGGAAGAAAGAAAAATTGAGGAGTAAGACTAGCAACTAATACTTCTTTGTGGGGTGTGTGTGTGTGTGTGTGTGTGTGTGTGTGTGTGTGTGTGAGTGTGTATTCATGCACCAAGCACTGTCCTAAGTCCTCCATCCTTGTTAATTTATTTAATCTGCCCCACAGTCCTGAAGTAGGTTTCATCGTCATCCCCATTTCACAGATGAGGAAACTGAGGACTTTGAGAAGCTAGACAACTCGTTAACAGAGCTTCAGTGGTGGATCCAGGACTACCTGGGAGCCTTCAACTCCAGGGCTGAGCTATCTTGAAAGAAGGAAGGGAGGGCGGGAAGAGGGAGGCCCGGAGGAAGGGAGGGAGGGAGAGGAGAGCTGAATTCCATAGCATGAGTTCTCCTGATGTTTAAAAACCTCTCCAGCCTTCCACACACGCTTTCTCCTTAGCTCAAAAGCTAAATTAGAGTGGATTGCACTCTCCTCACTTTAGTAATTTAGATAAAAGTAAAATTTTGTCTGAGAGCAGAAGCAATTATAGCGCGGGTTTTGTGATTAACTTGATTAACACTGTTTCACTCTAAAAATGATCCCCCCCTCCCTTTGCTGGCGTACTGTAATCAGAGCCCCGTCTTTCAACTGTGCTACAGCTGCTCTCTCTTCCCCCACTCCCCAAAAAGGATTTTGACATAAATACTTATTAGGGAGAACTCTAGGCTCTGGCTGGAACAGTTGAGCAAGAAGGAAACCGTCTCTCTCCACATTAGCATCCGTAGCCGGTTAAAAGGCTGTCGCCCGCTACCCCCGGTTACTGACAAAGATCCCAATTATGCGCCAATGAAATATACATACGTGATAGAGGAGGCCTTATACATTTTTAATTTTTTTTTCAAAGAGAAAACGTTCAGAGCAAACTCTAATTAGAGATTTCGGTGCTTTAAGAGGAAAATGATATGTGGTTTCAGGAAAGATTATTTGGGGTTATTGGTGGGCAATTGTGAATCCTTCCAATCCCAGGGCTCTGCTCCCGAGCAGAGGACTGGAGCCGGCTGAGCGACTAGGCTGGGCGGTTATGGAAATGCTGGGCTCTTTGAGATCTGAACCCCACTTGGGTTTGGGGTTTGGGTGCCTCACCTCCTCACCTCGGACACTCCTCTGGGCTCCTGGCACTCACAGTCTCCTCCGTTCCCCTGATTCTTCCTCGGAGCCCTGTCCGGACCTTCCTGATCACTAAGGTAGCAGGTGTTACTTCAAAATCCTCCCTTCCAGCCAGGTGATCCACAGAATCCTCTGGTTTAACCAAACCTACCAACCTAGAGGTAGAATTTGTGATTAGCTGCATGGGGGCAGATGATAAAGAAATGAGCTCCAAGAGCTCAGGTCACTTGCCCAAGGCCTCAGAGTGCTTGCCGGTGGAGCTGGATCTGAACCCATGCATGCTGACTTACTCTCCTGGCTGTGCAGACATTTGGAGAATCAGAATGTTACGGCTCAGAGGGACTGTGGAGAGGAGTGACCAGCCCACTCAGCACCAGAGAAACGGAAGCCCCAGAAGGGGAAGGGACTCGTGTCTGACCACAGAGCCTCCAGTCTGAGGTAGGCTGGGTGGCCTGGCTCCCCAGACCCTCCACCCACCTCTGGGGTCCGATCAGCTCTGTCCAGCCTTCCTTTGTACTGACCTATATGAACTGGATTCCCTCCCACCCTCCCCAAATTCATATGTTGAAGTCCTAACACTCAATAGGACTGTATTTGGAGATCAGGTCTTTAAGGAGGTGATTAAGTCAAATGAGATCATGAGGGTGGGGCCCTAACCCAAAGGACCAGTGTCCCTATAATAGGAAGGACCCCAAAAGTGTGCACATACAGAGAAAAGGACAGAAGACAGAGCGGGAAGGTGGCCACCTGCAAGCCAGAAACCAGCCCCGCTGGCACCTGGATCTTGGACGTCTGGCCTCTAGAAGTACAAGGAAGGGACTTTCTGTTGTCGCAGCCCTCCNACTTTCTGCATGGCAGCCTGGGCTGACTCAGACAGTGGCTAAGACTTGCCTGCTCTAATGTCCGTGCTTGACCCAGGTCGGAACAAACAGAGGACGGGGCTCCCTTTCCTGGAATCCACAGGCTTTTCCTAGAGATGTGTTTGCCATTGCTGGCTTCCGGGCCGTCTCTAAAATCTTTCAGGACCCTCTGAAACCACTGCATGCACGGAAGTCCCACATGTCACAACTTCCCCCTTCCGTGTCTCTGCGGCTTATCTTGAGCTTCTCACTGAAATCGAGTTTCTGCACATTTCATGTCATTGATAGGCTCAGATTTTTGTTATCTTGCTCTCCCCTGCACGCTCCATGCAGGCAATGGCATCTGGACACCTAGAGCCTTCTGTCTGTCCCTCTCACCCCATGCACCACGGCGGTGTTCTCCCGGGGAAGCAAAGCAGAAGGGACACTAGGCCGTATCACAGAGAGGAGCTCTGGGGGTCCACTGGGTTCAAATCCCAGCTCAGCCCACTCGTCAGCTCGGTGGCCTCCAGCAGGTTCACAGACCTCTCCGGGCCTGCTTCCCCATCTGAAACACGAGGATGGTAGTAATTGCACAGATCTCCGAGGACCGAAGTTACATCAGGTTATTCGTTGAAGGCGCACAGACCGGAGCGCCGAGTAGACTGTGCACAGCAGCGCGGCCGTCGTCACTACGTGCGAGCCGGGGCTGAGCCCTGTGAACCGGTCCTTCTGCCAGCTAAACCTGTCTGCTAACCTGTCTGCGGTTTCATACATTCCAACCTAGTATCTACCGAGCGCTCAGTAGCTACTCGATGCTGCGCTTGACAGATGCCACCTGCGTAAGTGCGCGCGGAGGGGGGCGCCCAGAGAGGGCTGGGTGCAGCTGGCGGGGAGCAGAGCGGGGATTCAAACCCAGGCCTCCTGGTTCTCAGGCCCCCAGACACGCAGACGTCCCCAGGCAGCCTGAGCCACATCTCTGAGCCCCGGGTCCGGCCCTGTCTCCCCTGCGCCTCGCTCCTCCCGCCCAGAGGGAGCCAGCCGGCCAGCCTGCGGGCTGAGAGTCGGGGCTGGCAGACTTCATCCTCCTCCTCTCTGTCCCACCGTCCCCGAGGGGCCCGCAGGGGTCCATCTCCGCCACCAGCGCCCTCCGGCCTCATCGGCCCCCTCCCATCCGGCCCTCAGCTGGCCTCCTGATTTCCCATCCTGTGCCACCAGCCTCCTTCCTGCCTTTCCTGGGGCGGGCTCAGGCCTGGCACCACTCCAGAACGGCTTAATCAGAATAAATCCTGAGAAAGCACATGTATTATTTATTCCAGCAAAGGTTAAATAATTTGATGAATTTCTCAGGACGCTGCCGGAATGCTGATGGCCTCTTGGAAAAAAAAAAAATCCCACTCATACAAACAAACACAACAAGAGAAAACCCAACACATTTCTTTCCACACACACACACGCACACACACGTGTGTGCAGCAGCTACGGTCACTTGCCCCATGTCACTTGCCCCACGTTGGCTCACGGGGCAGAGACGGGGCGGCGGGCAGCCCTCAGTGACGAGCGCTGGGGCCCAGGAGAGGACATAGATTTTTCTTGGTGGTGACTGGAGTTGACAGCTCCGCCCCCCGGCCCCTCTGGCGTGATGCATTATCTGGAACTATGCCTTTGATTCTGCAAATGGCCAAGGAAAGCCTATTGATTCCGGCCCAAATGATGGCCTTGCCTGAAACGTATTTGTTTATGGAGCTCCTGGCCCTCGAGGCTCTGGGGCCGTTGAGATCAAGGAAGGGACTTCCAGAGAGACAGGAGGGCATGGGGAGAAAAGCCCCTGCCGGGGGACCATGGGTGACCGCTCGCCTTGCCCACGGCCTCTAGGGCAGGTTGGCTCATCTAAGCCGAGTGGGGAAGCCAGACGCAGACGCAAGCTGGAGCAGGTAACAGGTACCCACTGTTCTCATTCCCCTCCTCCCTGTCTCCTCCCCCTAACCCTCCTCTTGGCCCCTGCAGTGGCTCCCAGCCACCTACCACTTACATGTGCCAAGCACGGGGCTGAGTGTTTTAAGTCCATCGTGTCCTGAAATCCTCCCAACAGCCCCGGTGAGCTGGGCACTTGCATTTAAATCTCCATTCAAGAGATAAATAGTCCCCAAGAGGTTCAGTGAGTTGCCAAAGGGCACGGAACCATCAGGGAGAGCCGGGCTTCTCGCTGCCTCTCTGGGCACCAGGCCTGCACTCTCTGCAGGGGGAAGGAGCGCGGGTTCTGGAGGCAGATGACTGAGGGGGAGAGCCTGTTTCCATTCGGGCAGCCGTGTGATGCTGCGAAAGTTCCTGAGCACCCCGTCCCTGGAAAATGGAGACTGTCCTCGGCCCTGCCTCCTAGGGTTGGGGTGAGGATTGCGTGGGTTCACATCATGAACGATGCTC
Organism: Ailurus styani; assembly: GCA_002007465.1. Classification (NCBI taxonomy): domain Eukaryota; kingdom Metazoa; phylum Chordata; class Mammalia; order Carnivora; family Ailuridae; genus Ailurus; species Ailurus styani. The sequence goes on along the minus strand of LNAC01000567.1, from coordinate 573,716 downwards.
AGAGCGGTGCCTGGCACAGACGCAGAGCTGAGCGCCGTTGACCTCCTCCGTCTTCACTGCACTGCTGTAATTAGCAACCACACCCCACGAACTTGACACTTTCTTCTTGGTCACATTCATCCAGTCCTGAATTCCCAAACCCATTCTACAGACAAGGAAAAAGAAGAGCCAGAGAGGTCTGGTGGAGGTTTGCCCAGTTTCAGAGGACCTGCAGGGAGGCAGCAGATGTAGGGATGGAGGGTATGCGGTCCTTGGGCCTCACAGACCTGGACAGGAGTCATGGCTCTGGCCAGTTTGTGGCCGGAGCAGGAGGCTTGAAGTTCTAGCTCTCTGACCTTTCATTTCTCTTCAGGGAAAAAATGGGGAAAATACAACCTTTATCATAGAGTTGTTCCTTCTGTGGACCTGGCACTGGGCTAAACACTGCAGAGACGTTTCAGACTTGACCTTGTCCCATGGGGATGTCCCACCGTGCCAGGTGTGTGGCACTCAGCAGATCTCGGCCGCCACTACCCTCCCACTGAACCGTCCTCCAGGCCCACCCAAGTCTGCTGCTCTAAAAGACAGCGCCTTCTCTCTGCCTCTTTGCTTCTTTGGGCCCTGCCTCCTGTTTAACCTCCTGTCCCATCCCCACCAACACCCTCCCCACCACTCCCCCCAAACTAAAATTTGTTCTAATTTCCTACTCCAATGTTGCCCTTTAACTTTTCTTCTGCTTGTTCAGCCCTTTGGACCTGACCGTGGAGATGGCCCTTTGGTCTGGAGCCTGCTGTCCTCAGGGACACGGCCTTCTGTCTCATTTTGTTTAGTGTTCTGTTCCTTGGCAGAGGACGGATGTGTGTTCCTTTGGTTTGCCTGGGTGGGGCAGGGGTGGGGGGCGGAGGTCAAGGGACACGCAGTGAACCTGCTGGGCTTCTGCGGATAGAGGGTGGAGGCTTCACAAGCCTCCCCCACGCTGAGTGCTCCTCCGAGGCTGGTCTGGGGTTCACCTCTCTGTTTCTGGAAGCCCTTTAACGGACCCAGTACACAGTAGGTATCCACAAAATGTTTGCCAAGCTCCAGCTAAGCTTGGACCTGGGTCCCTCAACATGGTTTCCACGGCTGTAAATCTTTCCACACAACATCCTGTCCTGAACATAGAGGATGTGATTTATAGAACTGGAAGCCTACATTGGAGTCACTTTAGAATGAGGTTGTTCAGTGTATTCGTATTAGTCAAGAATACTGAGAGCTGCCTCATAGGGTAGAACTGAATATTAATCCACTGGTCATGCGGTCAGAGCTGCAGCTCCCTGAGAAGCATCCAGATTATTTGATGCCTACAAAGGCTTTTTCTCCATGATCTCAGTCATCCAGGAAAGGTGAGAAGAAATAGTGGAAAAGCTACAAAGATGGATATGGAACAGTTACCAGAACAGCATTGATCCATGGGCATTGCTTCTAACTTTGGGTGAATAACATGTATACCCAGTTTTCCACTCATCCGTCCATCCATCCATCCATCCATCCACCCATCCATTCATCAATCCACTTACCTACACATCCAACCACTCATCCATCCATCCATCCATCCATCCATCCATCCATCCATCCACTCTTCCACCCCCATCCACCCACTCATCCATCCATCCATCACCCATTCATCATCCATCCATCCATCTATCCATCCATCCACCCATCCATTCATCCATGCACCCACCCCATCTACCCATGCAGCCATCCATCCATCATCCATCCATCTATCCATCTCTCAACCCATCCACCAATTCATCCATCTAACCACCTATTCAGCCATCCAGCCACACACAACGTGGATGAGGGGTCAGCCACAGTCTCTGCTTGCCACAATGCATTGGCTTTAATGCTTCAAAAGGATTATAAGACCCCTGTATTAGTCAGGTTGGGCTGCCTTAACAAAATTCCACAGATTCAGTGGCTTAAACAACAGAGATGTGTTTTCACACAGTTCTGAGGGCTGGAAGTGTGAGATCGGAGAGCCCGTATGGTTGCGTTCTGTTCTCTCCCTGGCTTACGGACAGTCACATTCTCTGTGTACTCACATGGCCTTTCCTCATTGCATGTTCATGAAGAGAGAGCTCTCTTTCCCTCCGTCTTCTTCTAAGGCCGCCAATCCCATCAGGTTAGGACCTCACCCTTATGGCCTCATTTAACCTTAATTGCCTCCTGAAAACCTTATCTCCGAGTTCAGTCACATTGAGGATTAGGGTTCCAACATGAATTGGGGGGAACACCATTCAAATCACTGCAACGCCCAAGGACAGGAATATCTTACTGAGCCCTCTCCTCCCACGCTCATAGCTTAGCAGGATACAAATGAAAAAATATCTGCTAGTCTGCTCTTTGGCCTTGACCAATTCTCTCCCCAATACCGTGGGAAGCAAGAAGTGCAGGCTGGAATGTTTGGCATCAAGCAGATGTGGATTTAATTCCAGGCTCTGTCTCTCAGCTGGATAAATGACAGCATTTAATCTCTCAGCATCTAGTTTCTCCATCTGTAAAATGGGCCTAATTATCATACCTACTTCATAAGATGACATCCCTTATGTCAAGCACAGAGCATAGCTTCTGAACCAGAGTAGGCATTTAACAACTGGCAAAGCCGATTTTAGGAGGGAACCCATGTCCAGGAAAGAGTGTTTTGTAAGCGTGAGGGGCCGCTGAGTATAGTGATTAAGGGAGTGGGCTCTAGAGCCAGACTCCCAGAGTTAAAGTCCTAGCTTCGCCTCTTCTTGTTCAGTGACCTCAACTGTGCCTCAGTTTCCTTATCTGGGTATCCTGAGCCACTAATGTGGCTTATCTCATGTGAGTGGTATGACTTAACACCTCCAAGTTCGTAAGACAGTAAAAACTAAAAATACTGTCTATGATGATCTGAGAGCCAAGGAACTGTGGCTAATCTCCACGGGGCAACATTGCTTCCCTCAGATGCACTCTGTTAATTCGCAGTAATTTTTATTAACTTGCACCACTTGCTGGTGTGAGACGTGGGGCGCTCCCTGAGGCGGGTCCCCATGTCTTCCCTCCCTCTGCACCTCACCCCGGCGAGCTCTGCCTGGGCCGGGAGCAAAGGCCCTGGGGCAGACCCCCGAACTGCCCCAGAGCCCACCAGATCCAGTGGGCCAGGCCCCAGAGGGAAGATATGATTGGAGAGACGGCATGCTGTTCCCCCTTTTTAATTACCGCTTCCTTAATTGAGTCACAAGTGGTGTTTGTGTTGCCATCAAACCCACGAGGACCTTGTTGTTTATGTGAATGACTCTCAGTGGAGTGACAGCTCTGAAATGTGAGATGTTCTGTTCTGTTCTGTACCGGTTTGAACAAAGTGGCGGGTGTCGGCTACATATTTCCTTCTTAACACACGGCCTGGGAGCTCCTAACAGGGACTGGTCTTCCCTTTGCAACAGACGACATGAAACAGAACGGAATCCTGCTGTCACAGGACCCTGGAACCATGGGGCACTGGAACCGTGGAGCCTTAGATTCTTTGAGCCCCGGAAGGTCTCCCATCTGCTGCTCGGATGCTCCTAGAGATGGTGAGCTTTGTATCTTCTAAGGCAGCTCCTTCCCTGCTGAGACCCCCGGCTGTTGGGAAGCTAGTCCTTGCTCATTAAGCTCCTCTCTGTATTTCACTGACACTAGCTGCGTCCTCTGGAATAGTCCTACCTGGAGGGACAGTTGGACTGGGAGACAGTTGGAGGGGGCCAGGACACATGGAGACTCAGACTGTTAAGTTAACGGCTACATACTGAGATCGACTAGGGGCTGCGCTAATGGTGGCAGCTACAGAGAGGACGAAAGAACATTCCACCAGGGCTCTGTCCTTGTGAGATCCCCACGCAAGCTGGCAAGGGCCACACCCACAGAACAACGGCGGTGGTACTTCAGAGAATTAAGAACAGGGGCTGTTAATTTGTCACTCGGGGATACGGAGGGGACGGGAAAAGCCTTGAGCACTGGGTAATGGATTTCTCCAGAGTTCGCCCCCAGTCTTCATCAGCATTCTAATTATTCCACACCTTTTTAATAGAGGAAGCATAAGCATTAGCCCAGGCTCCTCCTGGGCTGGTGGCTGGCCAAGAACAGGGCTGGTGGCATATATTCTACACATAACCAGGGAAGGAAGTCAGGAAGGCTTCCTGAAGGAGGAGGGAATATGGTGTGAACTGCGCCATGAGGGATGAGCACAGTGAGGAAGGATAGGGAGGAGGAGGAGCAAATGAAACAGGCAAGGTCTCTGACCCTCAGTGGGTCGAATGTGGCCACATCCCATGCACTGTCCCCTCACACGCCCCCTGAGACCTTGGCCAGCCACCAGCCCAGGAGGAGCCTGCGTCTGTGGAGCTTCCCACTTATTTATTTATTTTTTTGGTTTATGAAAAGATAATTCAGGAGACATTATTTCAATCAGACCCCTACGCAGTTGAGGAATGCTAATGCTTCCTCTATTAAAAAGGTGTGGAATAATTAGGATGCTGATGAAGACTGGGGGCGAACTCTGGAGAAATCCATTACCCAGTGCTCAAGGCTTTTCCCGTCCCCTCCGTATCCCCGAGTGACAAATTAACACGAAACAGAACAACGGCTGCTAACACTTAGGGCACGTTTAGCTCGGATTGGAAGCTAGGATTTTCAGAAAATGAAGATTTTCATGGCTCAACGTTGGAACAAATTGGGATGGCAGAAAGGAGCCAGAAGAGGGTGAGCAAGTGTAGAGACCGAGGGCCAAGGGCGGATAGACAGAGACTCGAGGCCACGGGACCAGCACTGGATTCGGGGAATAGGTCTGGGTTTTCATTGTGTGGACCTGTAGTGTGACCATGGGGTGCCACAACGTTCTATTTGGGGACAGTGAAAGAGAGAGCCTCATTAGACGGAAGAAACAGGGAAGCCTTCAAAAAACATAAAATAATAGTAATTAACACTCACGGAACACTTCTTATGAGCCAGGCGCTATTCAAAGGGTTTACTTGTATGAATTCATTTAACGTTCCCTACAATGCACCGGAAGTAAGTACTGGTATTATCCCCATTTTAAAGATGAAGAAATTGAGGCACAGAGCACATAAGTGACTTGGGAGGAGGCAGAACAGAAATGAGAACTGAGGGCGCCTGGGTGGCTCAGTGGGTTAAAGCCGCTGCCTTCGGCTCAGGTCATGATCCCAGGGTCCTGGGATCGAGGCCCACATCGGGCTCTCTGCTCAGCAGGGAGCCTGCTTTCTCCTCTCTCCTTTCTCTCTGCCTGCCTCTCTGCCTACTTGTAATCTCTCTCTCTCTGTGTGTCAAATGAATAAATAAAATCTTAAAAAAAAAAAAAAAAAAAAAAAAAAAAAAAAAAAAAAAAAGAAATGAGAACTGAGACATAACTGTGAGCAGTGTCGCAGCCAGAACTGCGACTTCCAGGACAGGGAGTGCGGCACAGCCCACGAAGGGCCTTCCAAATCAGGTGTTATGGGCTGAGTGAGCCCACCCAAAAGATGTTTGCAGTCCTAATCCCCATAACCTGTACATGTGACCTTCTTTGCAAATAGGGTGTTTGAAGATGATCCGGTTAAGGAGAAGTCATGAAGGCCGGCCCTCATTCAGTATGACCGGTGCCCTCGTGAAAAGGGGAAATTTGGCCACAGAGACAGACACACAGAGAGGGTGAGGTGAAGACACAGAGAGAATGCCATTTACCAGCCGAGGATGGCCTGAGGCTCTGGAAGCTAGGAGAAATGAGAGAACATGCCCTCTCCTCACCCTCAGAAGGAACCAACTCTGCCAGCACTTTGATCTCGGATGGACTTCCCAGGGACCTGGGCAATAGGGAGCTACTGCAGATCTCAGAGCAAAGGAATCACAATTGGCACTTTAAAAAGATGACTCCAGGGGCATGGAGACCCAGGGTCTGGAAGGGTAGAAAGCGGGGAGGCAGGAGAAGAGCTACCATGATCTTGTGTGAGATGGTGTGAGAACCAGCTGGGGGCCGTGTGGGGACTGTGGGGGTGGGGGCAGGAATCGTGGCATCGTCAACAGGAAAGGGATAGTGCCCTCTTGCAGGTCTGCGGTAATAATGATGTTAAATAACTGTATTCACTAAATCAACTACCCGCTTTCATCGCTTCATCCCCAGGGAAGACTGAAATGCTCTGAGTTAATATCTAAAAGAAAAAAAAATGGAATTCAGGGATCAAACAACTTTTTTGATGAAGGAAGTGTTATTTCTACCAAGCTAAGACATCAAAGCCTGTGAATGGCGCTTTTTAGGTAATATTAAAGTGGACTCTAAATAATGTTAGAATATTTCTCTGCTTTTCCCAGGGGATCACAGATAATCTATCCTAGAGGAAGAACACCAGTGATGCCCCAAGCCAGCCTGCTGGCCAGGAAGACCAGTGGGTTTCCCTGGAATGCAAACCCTGCATAGATATGGCTGAAATTGGATTTAGCAGCCCAAGCATTAAAATTCATTGTTCTAGGCATAACATGCATTTCTATAGATTACATTGGCCAAAAGCCTGACAAATAATTCAACTATGTTCTGACAGTTCTATCCATTTAGATGGGCCTTGCATTAGGAAATATATCTGCATTATGACAAAGTCACCTATCAAGTGAGTTTCTGAAAAGCAGATTTCATTTCCTCATTGATTCCTATTATTAAGTGGCAAAATAACTTTCCAATAAACTTGTAATAGTTAGCTTCTGCTGGGTAACAAACCATCCCAAGGCCAAGTGGTTCATAACAACAACCATTTTATTATTGCTCATGAATCTGGGCTGACCAGACAATTCTGTAGTCAGCTGGGGGGCTGGCTGTTGGTTGGTGGGTCTGGAACGGTTTCACTCACATATTGGCTAGAGGGAGCAGGGGAAACTAGCACCTGTCTCTGCCCATCCAGTAGACTAGGCCAGGCTCCCTCACATGGCCCTAGTTTCAGAGTTCCCAAGTATATTTTGCAAGTCTCTGCTGGTGCAATATTTGCAAAGGCCCCATTAGCCAAAGCAAATCACATAACCACACCCAGTTCCCACCTGGAGATAGAGATTCTGCCTCTAGAAGGGAGGAGAGGTCATATCACTTTGCAGGTGGGCATGCTATGGGGATGGGAGAAGTTTGGGCTAATCTTGCAACCTACCATCCTCTTTCTCCTCGTAAAAATAGAGGAGGCTAGTGTATTTTAACTTACTCTGCACCAGCAGTGTTCCGTATAAGTTAGATCTCATTTAACCAGAGAAGTTATGTAACTTAAGATCACACACCTAGGGCACCTGGGTGGCTCAGTGGGTTAAAGCCTCTGCTTTCGGTTCATGTCATGATCTCAGCGTCCTGGGATCGAGGCCCACATCGAGCTCTCTGCTCAGCAGGGAGCCTGCTTCCTCCTCTCCCTGCCTCTCTGCCTACTTGTGATCTCTCTCTCTGTGTCAAATAAATAAATAAAATCTTTAATAAAAAAAAAAAGATCACACACCTACCTAGTCCTCACTGGAGCCAAGATTCAGCCTCAGGACCTCTGGAGCCTAAATCTTATACTATTCGTTTCTGTCTTCCAGTTGTGGAGTTGAATTTATCATTTTTGGGTTCTTAGAGCACATTATTCAGCTTTTCCTTATATTTTAGTTAGTTTCTGTTTGATTTTTTCCACTGTTAGTCATCCAATCTCCACTTGCCTACCTCCAGTGACAGGGAGCTCACTACCTGTCTGGACAACCTACTTAGAGTTAAAAGCTCAATCTGTTACAAGCGTCTTTAAAATCAAAATGAGATGCTAAAAGTCCTGGGTGGGAATGAGGGGAGTTGACAAAGTTCTTGGTAAGTTTTGTTTTCTGCTCTGGTATCTACAGTTTATCTTTCTGAGCTGCCTGGTTTTGTAATTGTGGTTATCTGTTGTCCTACATTATTTGGAAAATGCAATTTGCATTGAAAGAACTGATACAGGAAACTTTTGATTAACTGGGTGAGGATTTTTTTTCCTTCAAGAAAAGAAAGATAAGAAAACAAACCCGTTTAAAAAGGCTTATTTATAAAACAGGAACAATGATAATCACCTCCCTGGAACTCCTGGGGCCATTCACTTGTGGTGGTCTCTGGCAGTACGCATTCTGGGAGGGCAGGGGCTGCGGGCCGGGGATGAGATCAGTTCATGGAACCAACCATTCATTCATTCATTCATTCATTCATTCATCGACCATGAATAGAGGTTACTATACTCAAGACACTCTATTGGGTAGACTAGAGAGTATACGAATTATGCATAGCCCTTACTCAAGGCTTTCCAGAGCCCAGAAGGGGAATAAGGCAGATGAATCTGGCCTGAGGAAAAAGGTGCCAGGGGCTCCTTAAAGGTACCAAGAGCAGCAGAGGCTCAGAGGAGGATGGGATTACATTCCAAGGGATCATTTCTGGGTCTTTCCCCTTCATCTGAAGGCAGGAAACTGCTCCTTATACCCTGCATGAAATTATTAAACCCGTCCCTTGAGGACCCTTCTCTGAAAGCCCCTCCAACGACATCCACACACACAATGTGAGATCTCAAAAGTCAAGGCTGTTCCTATGCAAATTCAAAACTCAAAAGGACCCAGAAATGAGCAGCCCCGTGGTCGGCCTCCAGTGGGTGGGAGGAGTGGCCCTGGGTGGTGGCATGTCGGGAAAATCAGTCCCAGAGCCGGGGCGCTCCGTGGGCTGCTTCAGCGTCCCCCCTGCAGATGGTGTCAGATGTTCTCTCAATAAAAATTACCACTGGGCAAACACAAATAAACTTAACGGATTTAACTGACAGAGTTAAACAAGCAGAAGATAGGATTTCTCTTAATGAGAATAAACTACTTGCATATGAAAAAGATTTAAAACTGAGGCTCCAATAACTCGCCAGAAACTTGGAACAGATTCACAGAATTGGACGGGGAGATGGGGGGAGCCCACCAGGCGGTTAAGCTCCGCCTGGAAAGTGGGTGCTGCTGAAGGACAAGGCCACGCGGCAGGAGACAGTGGGAAAGGCGCAGACGGTGGGACACGTGCCTGCAATGGGCTCCAGCTCCAGCCACTGACGGGCAGACCAGGAGATACCAGTAAAGGGTCTCAGCAGCAGGGGATTAAATGAAGTCTGTGCTTTTGAAAGTTCACTCCGCTCCCCTGCATGGGCGGGGAAGGGAGGAAACGGTCAGAAGGGGGTTGTCAGGCTGGGAGGTGATCCAATTTCAGGTTTAAGAGTAATGTCAAAACCTGGCCACTGCCACTGCCACTGCCTAGCTGGTGAACTTGACCCTTACCTTATCATAGCGCTTTAGAGAACGCCTCCCTAGCAGGGTCTGTATAAGGATTCTAGGAGGTAAGACTCATGTATTATTTATTTATTTTAACGAATATCTCCCGAGAACCTGCCACGGGCCAGGTACTGTTCACAGCACCAAGGATGCAGTAGTGAACAAGATTGATACAACCCCCTTGGGATGCCTGGGTGGGCGCCTGGGTGGCTCAGCCAGTTAAGCATCTGCCTTCGGCTCAGGTCATGATGCCAGGGTCCTGGGATTGAGTCCCACATCTGGCTCTTTGGTCAGTGGGGAGCCTGCTTCTCCCTCTGCCTCTCTCTCTCTCTGCTCATGCCCACCCGTCCCCTGACTCTGACAAATAAACGAATCAAACTTAAAAAAAAAAAAAAGATTGATACAACCTCACTCTTGGACAGTTACAGCCTCATGGACTTAGATTCTAATGCGATCATCTGAACTTTTTGTTTGCAATTAGCAGAAACCCAACTTGCTCAGGGAATGGACTGGTTCCAATGGTTTGGTGCATCAGGAGGTGGCCCACTGAAGCCAAGGAAGGGCTGTAGGGACCAGGGTCTTGGCATCTGGAACTGAGGACTGGATTCTGAATCTTGTCTCTGCCTTTCTTTTTCTTTCTTTCTTTNAATGCGATCATCTGAACTTTTTGTTTGCAATTAGCAGAAACCCAACTTGCTCAGGGAATGGACTGGTTCCAATGGTTTGGTGCATCAGGAGGTGGCCCACTGAAGCCAAGGAAGGGCTGTAGGGACCAGGGTCTTGGCATCTGGAACTGAGGACTGGATTCTGAATCTTGTCTCTGCCTTTCTTTTTCTTTCTTTCTTTCCTTTTTTTTTTTTTTAAGATTTTATTTATTTATTTGACACAGAGAGAGAGAGAGAGAGATCAGATCACAAGCAGGCAGAGAGGCAGGCAGAGAGAGGAGGAAGCAGGCTCCCCACTGAGCAGAGAGCCCGATGCAGGGCTCGATCCCAGGACCCTGAGATCATGACCTGAACTGAAGGCAGAGGCTTTAACCCACGGAGCCACCCAGGCACCCTGTCTCTGCCTTTCTGTACATTGGCTTCTGTCTCTCCTGGGGCAGAGAAAGTGCTTTCATCTCTCGGCACCTGCGTGGCAGTACCAGAGAAGGTCCCTGTAGACCCTGCTTGGGTCACCTCCCCACCGCCTGCCTAGAACTAATTAGTTATTGTTGCCAGGAGGATGGAGAAGCATGATTGGCCAGTGGGGGAGGTTTACTGCGTACTGCTATCAGTGGTTCCACCAGAAACACATGGACAGGAGAAGAAATGATCTGCCGAATGTCCTCCCATGAAGTGCACTCCCCAGGGTACATGTGATAGGCGGTAGCTTGAAGTGGTGAGCGTCCTTAGGAAGCACTTGGAGAAAACTCAGGTTGTCTTTATCTGTTTTGCTAATGGAAAAACTAAGGGCCCAGAGAAGGAAAGGACCCATCTTAGAAACGGGGATGCAGTCTTTTTTGGAAAATCCAGTCTGTGATCTCCAATGCTTCTCTTTAACTAGTGGAGTCACCTGCAGAGAGCTGCTACCCACTGGATTTCTGGACCTCAACCCCAGATGGGGCCGCTGAGAGCCACCCTGGGGTGCTCACGGGGCTGCCATAGGATTAAGTAAGAGGATGAGGACAGCACACAAATATAGGGCAGAAACTGAGGCCTGGCAGCTGCAGCTGAGTCTGGTCCACAGATGTTTAGTTTGGCTCATCCAATGTTTGCAAAGAGTTGAGCCAACATTTAATAATTGGAAGATTTTACATTAAAAATGCAGATTTCTGGCTTCTCTTGAAAAAAAGTCAAGAGATCTGACAGCAGCAGAACTGAATTCCCACGTGGCAGCAATCAGCTGAAACTGAGTAGCAACGGTCCCTTTAGACAGGGCCGGTGCCCGCCACTGCCCCCCACCGTCCCCACCGCTCCCTCTTCTCCCTGCCACGGAGGCCAAGACATACGCACTGTTTCTCACTGTGCTTGCACTGTTGTTTTCCCACAGTGGAGAAATGTATCTCTCTGCTCGTTTCCCTTTCAGAATGCAAAATCAAATGGAATCGAGGGGGTCACACGATGTTTCTTACACCCAGCGCTCTTCTATTCCTGGCCCTCCTAGGCGTTTCAGCTTGTGAATATTGTTGTATGGGATTATTACTTTTATTAGGTTATTATTTCCCAACCGAGAGAACAACAGGCAGGCATGGCAGTAACCTTTCTAGAAATAACAATAGCAAGCAATTTCTCAGCACTCACACGCCAGACACCATTTTAAGCCCTTTACATAGAGTATTTCAGTGAATCCTCAAAACAACCCTGTAACATGGATGCTATTACTCTTCTCATTTATAAATGGGGAAACTGAGGCACAGAGAGGTTAAATAACTTGCCCAAGGTTAGCGTTGCAGGGATTTGGACCCACATCACCTGGCCCCAGAGTCCAGACTCTCAACCAGAAATTCTATCAAGATGGCTGGGGTTGATGCCAGGGTGGCTCAGTCGGTTGAACGTCCAACTCTTGGTTTCAGCTCAGGTTGTGATGATCTCAAGGTCATGGGATCGAGCCCCATGTCGGACTCCACACTGAGCACAGAGCCTGCCTGAGACTCTCTCCCTCTACCTGCCCCTCACCACCACTAGCACACACATGCCCTCTTTCTCTAAAATAAATAAATCTTTTTTTCTATTTCTTTTTTTTAAGATTTTATTTATTTATTTGAGAGAGAGAGAGACAGACAGACAGACCGACAGTGAGAGAGGGAATACAAGCAGGGGGAGAGGGGGAAGCAGGGTTTCTGCAGAGCAGGGAGCCCGATGTAGGGCTCGATCCCAGGATCCTGGGATCGTGACCTGAGCTGAAGCCAGACGCTTAACGACTGAGCCACCCAAGCGCCCCTACAATAAATAAATCTTAAAAAAAGATTGCTGATGCATGTTTGTGTGGGTGGACACAAGCTGTGTGTTCTTGCATCTGTACACAAGTGTAGGTCGTAATGCTGTGGGTTGTATGGGTCGGCCCACAGGATGGCTGCATGGGAAGGACCGACATATCATGGAGCTGAGAACTGGATTCTGCTCTGGAAAGCAGACTGGCTGGATCTTAGGCGTGAGTCTACTGCTCATTTGGGCAATCTCCCCATCAGTGTGGGCCTCAAATGTACCATCTCTATAATCAGGTGAAGGGTTTGGATTAAATGATGTCTAAATAGTCTCTTGGCTCTATGTTCTGTGATTCTCCCCCTTCCTCTCCTCTCTTTCAAACTGTTACCCAGAGATGAACGGTGGCCAAGTCGTAGCCACGTGTCAGCTTGGAAAAGGCAGGGAAGCTCTATCCAAGCTGCTGTCTCCATTTAGGCTGTGCCAGCGACCAGAGTGTGCCATTCACTCTGGGGGAGTCCTGCCATCGCAGCTTCTTAGCAGCTGGAGCCCCACGACAGCCTGCCAGACTTCCAGCTGGCTTGCCAACTTCTCCCGTGGGATTCTCTTGGAACACTGGAAGATACGTTCCGTAGCTACTTGGCTTCCGGTGGCAGGGAATTTTCCAAATTTTGAAAGAGTAGCCTGGAGACCTGAAGCCTACTTCTGGCCCTTGTAGGGTGCCCTCAGGACCTGGTGCGGCTCTCATTCCTCACATGACTTGCCCTCTTTGAGCCTGTTTCACCTCCCTTGCTTTAGCAATTTCAGAGTGCTATACAGAAAGATGGGATAATTGACCTTATTTGTACAGAAGCTAATTTCCCCTTAAACTGGTTGGGACCATGGACTACAGAGAGACCTGTAGTCTTTCCATGGGGTGACTCCGGGAGGAAAGGGTGACTCCGGGAGGAAAGGGTGACTCCGGGGGGATGGAGCACTGGGCCCCCTCCTAGGCCTTGTGGGGGAGACAGCAGTGTGGAAGGCTGGACTCCTGTCACCCCCTTCGAAGAGGACAAAGTGACCCCACCCCCAAGATATCCACCCTCTACTCCCTAGCACCTGTGAACATGTTAGGTGACAATGGCAGAAGGGACTTTTAAAGTAGGGAGATGATCCCGGATTACTCAGGTGGCCTAATCTAGCCACAGGAGCCCTTACAACTCTCTCTGGATGGACTTGGAGGGATGCAACAGAAGAAGAGAGAGAGATGGGCAGCGGTGCTGGAGGAAACCACATGGAAAGTAGCCACAAGGAATGCAGGCGGCCCCCGGCAACCAAGACCCAGCGCCAGCGGGCAGCCAGCAAGGGCACGGGGACTCAGTCCTACAGCCACAAGGAACCGAATTCTGCCAACAACCAGAATGGGCTTGGAAGTGTAATCTGCCCTGGAGCTCCCAGGAGAGGGCCCTGCCCTGCCCCCACCAGGTGAGCCCTTCAGCTGAAGACCCCGAGGGGTGTTGTGTGCAGACTTCTGACCCACAGAACTGTGAGGTTATGAACAGTCATGCTTTTCAGCCTCTCAGTTGGTGGTAATTTGTTACGGAAGCACTAGAAGGTAGATACCGACCTCTTGTTGAGACCATCAGTTGAGACCAATGGGAGAGAAAATGGCAGCATATGGCCTCGTGAGGTTCTGACTGGGTCAGGAAGTGGGCTTGGAAAAGGACAGCAATGGCCACTGGCCTAATGGAGCGCACGCCTCAGGTAGCCGAGCTGGAAGCTATGGTCAGATTGGGAGACGAAAGACCAAGGGCAGCTCCCTCGGTGGGGGGAGGGGGGGCGGATTTTGCCCAGTCCCCAGAAAACACCCACGTCAGGGCCACAGAGAGCCTCTGGGGGCTTGAATGACCCGCAGACAGAGAGGGTGTATCACGGGAGAGCCACCTTTCGATGCCGGAAGCATCCCTGGTTCATGAACGTTCCAGGGAATCAATACCCCTCTTCAATGAACATGATAAAGGATTGCACTAATATTCCACATTTTCCCTCTATTACATATTTCCTTCATGTCCGAAAGGCCATAGAATCAAAATCATAAATGGAAATGACCAGAAACAGAGGATGTTTGGAGGATGAAATTCTTCCTTGTAATCACAAAATGATGATACAACGGGGCCCTCCGCCAGTTCCTCCTTTGTTGCATGTTTATCCCACAAAGTCTAGGCTGAAAAGGCTTTAAAGGAACAGGGAGGTTACAGACTTCTCTGCTGACTCAGTTCAGGCCAACGAGCATTTACTTCACACCCGCTGTGTGCTCTGTGCTCTGCAAGGAAGGAAGTGGGATAAGGACATCGAAAATCATGGGGGAGTTGAGGTCTGTGCCTCAACAGGGGACTCTCGCTGACCTGATCTCATCACGACCAGTTTTGTCTTAAAGTAGATTGGCAAAAATCAAAACGACGCTGTACTTCCTAGCATTCATACATTCACTCGCCCCGCTCCTGTCCCCGGGCTTTCACGTCCCTCCTCAGAGCCTCTGCTCCAGGTGAAATCTGATCTGTTGGGATTGGTAGTCTATAGTCTTTAAAAGTCTCAACATAGTACTCGCCCTTGGACTCTGCAGTTTGCCTTCCAGGAACTGGTCTTTCATTTTTTTTTTTAATGAAGATTTTATTTATTTATTTGAGAGAGAGAGAGAGCACAAACAGGGGGAGCAGCAGGCAGAGGGAAAGGGAGAGGTGGACTCCCCCTGAGCAGGGAGCGTGATGTGGGGCTCAATCCCAGGACCCTGGGACCACAACCTGAGCCAAAGGCAGATGCTTAACCAACTGCGCCACCCAGGTGTCCCTAGGAATTGATCTTTAGAGAGAATGCTGGATGTGCGCAAAGTTACTCATCACAGGTTGAAAACCACTTAGATACCCACCGATAGAAAATTGGTTATAGAGCACCTGGGTGGCTCAGTGGGTTAAAGCCTCTGCCTTCAGCTCAGGTCATGATCTTAGGGTCCTGGGATCGAGGCCCACATCGGGTTCTCTGTTCAGCAGGGAGCCTGCTTCCTTCTCTCTCTGCCTGCCTCTCTGCCTACTTGTAATCTCTCTCTCTGTGTCAAATAAATAAAATCTTTAAAAAAAAAAAAAGAAAATTGGTTATAAAAATTATCATGTATCCATAACACAGAATATCTATATGGCCGTGCAAAATGGTGTAGATGGGGCACCTGGGTGGCTCAGTGGGTTAAAGCCTCTGCCTTCAGCTCAGGTCATGACCTCAGGGTCCTGGGATGGAGCCCCATATCGGGCTCCCTGCTGAGCAGGGATCCTGCTTCCTCCTCTCTCTCTGCCTGCCTCTCCGCCTACTTGTGATCTCTCTTTCTGTGTCAAATAAATAAAATCTTTTTAAAAAATAGTGTAGATGCATGTTTATTGTTACAGAAACAGAGTCATCTTGCATTGCCGGAAGGAATCCAGTCTTCAAAATAATACACCAATGTCAGTTTTGCAAGACCTAATGGTGATTTACCCACAGTGGAGAACCTCTCCAGGATAGTAAATCAGAAATCTCTCCTCCATAAAGAAACATCTATAAATATGTTCCAGTTCAGAATATCAAATGGGTCTCTGGACGCCAAGCATCTGAAATTTTCAGTTTTCTCAGAATTTCAAAGATATCTGATACTCAGGCACAGTTTTAAAGGTTCCTGTCTCCAAAATATAAAGGAAGGGCTATATGCTGAGTCTGCAAAGCCAGGCCATGGGCCAGGAGCACAACCACAGGTGGTGCCAAGAATCAGGAAGGAGGGAGCCTCCTTCCCTCTGGCTTTGGAGTTTATCAATGAGAGGGAGAGAAAGGCAAGAAGTGTCGGGATCTCTGGCAGAGGAAAAGCCACAAACGAATACGTCCCCAGACTAAGTGCATCTTTGGGGAAGACAATAGACTCAATTAAGAACCAGACTCATAAAAGTACGCAAATTTCCCAAACAAAACATAATTGAGCGGAGAGATGAGACCTGATCCCATAAATAACCCACCGTAATTAGAACATATCAACAGTTCCTATTAAAGAAACATCAGGCAGTCAGTATTGGAAGTCTGGGAAAATTGAGTTCTTAATTAAATCCTCATCAGAATTACTAGTCCCCATATCTTCCACATCCCATTTCCCCAAGTCTCAAGTGTAGGTGCACCAGGAAGTGGCTTGGTTCCGTGTAATCACATGAAACGAATTCTTCCCCCATTCAATCCTAACAAGGACCGACACAGAGGCATTGGGTCCTAATTCATGAAACACTACACTTCAGAGAAATGTGGCTGAATCTTAGTATTCCCAGAGAGGAACCATGTATGCAGTCATCTTTGAGGGGAAAAAAAAAGAAAAGAAAAGTTTATCTTCTCTTAATTACATTCCACTTACTCAACACCCTGCCTTGGTTCCCTAATGTCTATGGAGTATAGTAGGAATTCCTAGAACTGGAAATTCCAAAGACTTTGCCTCTCTCTCCCTCGTTCCCTAAACATGGCTCATTCTTCATTGGCCCCCTTTTTTTTCTGGTTGAGTCTCCTTAGCCTGGAGTGTTTTTCATTCTCTGCCATCAAAATCTCACGAAGATCCCACTGATCTTGACATATCAAGGTCACCTGCCATGTCCACTCTTCAGCCTCTCTGAGCAGCCTCTGGTCTGGGGGCCACTTGATCCTTCTAGAAAGACTCCCTAGGTCTGTGAGTCTGTTCCCTCTTGTTCTTCCTCCTGTTTCTCTCTTGAGGATCCTTTTTACGCTCTTCTTCCCCTCGCCCAGTCTAAAGAGCCGTGGTTCCCTGGATTCTCTCCCTGTCACTGCCTCAGTGGTGTCCCCCACACCCCGTTTCTATGTCCATGACTCGCCAGCCTGACGGGTAGGAGTGGGAGGGCTGGGTGTGAGGTGTGCTCACTACCCCCGGGCCTTCTCAGCGGACAGACCAAGGAAACATATGGGTATTTCCTAACCCACGTAATACACCTATCTACAACTTTTTCAGTACATAACCATCTGCACCTCTGTTAAGTTGACCATGAGTTAATACTGACCTTGTCTTTATTGTATTGCTCTAGACTTGACTTAGGAACCAAGTTCAGTGTGGAAAGGAACAGGTGTTGGGCATCCATTTGCCACTGCAGATTTGAACAGAGGTGAGATAGGTCGAGAGCAGCTTCAGGACGTGGCAGAGGTGGCCTCCTGCTGGGAGCAGAGCCAGCATGTTTCTGAATCCAGTGTGTTTCCTGCGGTGACAGGAGCAGGAGGTCCCTTGGTGGCCCAGCTCTGCCACGTGGCTCTAGTAGCTGTTTCTCCACACCTGTGCTAGGCTTCGTTCCTCCATTAACTGCACGACAAAGCTCTTTCTGTTTACAATTGGCTACAAAGGATTTGATTCTCTGCAGTGGAACCATGACAGATGCACTTTGGGAATTATGGAAAGGAGATGCTATGTCCTTCCCTGTAGATAAAGTCGAGTCTTTTTTAGGTCTAAGAGAGCCTGGAGAAGGTGCTGTTATTGAATGACATCATCAGTATAACGAATGTACTTGAACGACTGGCTGAAAGACTGAGATGATTTAACCTGGCCTGCCTTAGTTTCCTTATCTATGAAATGGGAATGCTAATGCTGGCTTTGTAGGATTATTGTGAGTATTAGATGAAACAATGAATACTTAACCTCACATCTGGTCCAGAGCAGGTGCTCAGTAAGACCTTCATGAATTAACAATATTTATTTATCTTACATTTGGGTATACTCTTAGGTGTTAATAATTTGGCCATTTTATTCATTTTTGGTTGCTTTATTTATAATGCTCCTGAATAAAATTTCTGGATGGTTAAAAAAAAATCAGGTAAAATTTTTTCAGTATTAAAGTTATTATTTTTTAAAATTATTTTTTAATCAAGGACAACGTCAACTAGAAAAAAAAAATCGAGGGTGTTTGGGAAGGTGGGATCAATCCCACAGCAGTCCAATCTTAAGCAGGAGAGCTCTAATCAAAACCACTGCAAACTATGAGGTCAGCAACAACTACTGTATCAGCCTCTAACGGTATTTTGCCTAGAAGTGTTCTCCACTCAAGTTTTTCAGTGTGTTGGTGAGGCTTTTTTTTTTTAAAGCAACTTTTGCTAAAAATAGCATCGTTTGATTCATCATCTTTTTTGACAAATATGTAATGAAACAGGAAGTAACTTTGAAAGCCCTCTTAACTACACTGCTACACATTTGTTTGAGCTGTGGTGGGGGAGGGTGCTAGATTGAAGAAACTACTGAAAGAATCCTGGGGCCACCCACAGCATCTCAGGAGGCCGAGAGCACCGCAGCCCAGAGCCGCGCCCCAGGTCAGAAGGCGTCCATGAAGCCATTACTAACATGGCGGCCGCACAGACTCTGTGGCTCGCACAGCTGACGCCAGTGACGTGGGATCCATGCGCTGCTGTCACTGTGCCCCCAGACACTGGGTATCGCTCTGGTGGCTGCTGCCACTTGCCACGTGGAATTTCCACCAAGTCTCTAATTCTTTATATTGCTGCTTTCTAACTCAAAGTCTGGGGTTATACAGGTGAACATCAGAAGCTGGGCAGCCTACCTCTACCGCAGCCGCAAGGGAGGCTGGGAAAGTGAGTTTGTGCCACTCATCTTCTTCCAGCAAGAGGTGGCTTCTGTCTCCTAAAGATGAAAACCCTCCAACTATGTGTAACAGGATGGAGAGTGCAGTTAGGGCCCCGAAGTGAGGATGAAGAGTTAGCACTAAGCACTCCGGATTCTAAAGAGCCAGGAACAACTGGGGCACGACACCCCGGCTGGGGTCTACTTGAGAGGCAGCTGAGTAGGCTGTGCCCCACTCACATCTAAACAGACATGAGAGCTGGAGGGAGAGCCAGTTAGGGAACTATCTACCGGAAGGACAGTGTGTTTTCCGTCTCTGTCCACTATTTGGGGGAGAACAGGGTGCCCCTCTTTCATCCCCGAGGCAGGTGATGCGGAAGGGCTCCAAGAAATTCGCTCGTAGAGATTGAGGGTGCATGCAAAAAGACAGGTACCTCACGCCCCAGTTGGTATTTACTCAGCAGAAGATTGTTCATCTGCCCTTTGGTCCTATTTGAGCAGGAAGAAGAGAAGAGAAAGTAGGGTGGAGAGAGAGAGAGAGCAAAATTTCTAGATCAGGTGGACGCTGGCCAGGGTCTTGCCATCCTGCTAGGACCCCATTCAAAAGATCGGCCTGGAGGGCAAGGGACCCCAGCAGAGGCAGGAGGTTGTGGGGTGGGGGTAGAGGAGTTGAGGGAGCCCAAAGGATCACCCTGGAGCTGGATCTGAAGCATCCGGAGTGCTGTGTGCACCTGCTGCCTGAAAAGGCATTGACCTTCAGCAGGGCCAGCTGGAGAAGCTGGAACAGCCACCTGAGACAGGACCAAGCCAGAACAACTAAGTGAAGAGAACGTTCTACCATCTCCCATTCTCCTCTCCGCCCACAGTGCCGGAGGCATCAGGTCTAAGAAGGGGGAGTGGGAGGAAGTCGCCATCCTTCTCCTCCATGCTCTGATGCTGGAGCACAAGAAGGAGGAAGCAGACCGTGTGGCCTGCTTAGGGTCCATGAGCCACGGGTCTGGCTGCTGGCAGGTTGGGAAGTGGGCTTGGACATGGGCTTGGACCCAACTGACTTCTGAAGGCCACAAAAGACCCAAAAGCCAAGGGCGCTTTCTAAGAGGCCAGTAAGGGATTTGCAAAGGGGCGGGGGGACTCCTCACGGGGAAAATAAACCCATTGCCCATTCGTGGTACACCATACACCAGTTACAGGCTGGAAGAGCCTCAGATACTGGAAGAGAAAGTGAATGAAAACTGCCTCCTATGGTCTTAAATAGTTAGTCTGCTCTAGGGACAGACTTCAGAATAAAGGGAGAGGGGATAAAACCTTTGGAAATGTGGTTCACATATATTTAATTTCTAAAAATATCCAGCAGATTTTTTTCAGGCTGGTCCTTCTCAGACAACTGCAATGCAAACCAAATTATCTACTGCCCAAGACAAGTCTGAGAACTAGAGGAAAAAGCTGATGATAGGGAAGAATATCATATGTTGAAAATGACAGCATTCATGGAAAATTAGAGACCCGCCCAGGTCCTCAGCACCAGTGAGATTTCCTTAGTGGAAGCATGCTCGGCTGAGCATTGCCCTCCGATAGAAGAAAAAGGACCAATGAAATGAATGATCTGTCCTCTCAACAGGATGAGGCTGCCATCGAGAATTCTTTTTTTTTTTTTTAAGTTTATTTAAGTAATCGTTACACCCAACGTGCAGCTCGAACTCATGACCCAGGGATCAAGAACCACTCCCTCTACTAACTGAGCCAGCCAGGTGCCCCCGAGAATTTTCTAAGGTCATCTTGAGAACACTGACTGTACCATGCACCTTCTGAGACACTTCCCTTACGAATCACTGATGGGGCTTACAGAAGTAAAATTAAAAATCTTTGAATCCACATATTCACCCGAGTCGGGATTCTTAAAATACTGTAACTAAGAGGAGACAGCTGGCCTGAAGTCTAACCTGACGGGATGTCATCACACTTCCAGGCAGCCCGCTTTCCCCGGCAGGGCCAGACGTGGGCTGTCGAGGGCACTGTTCCCGTGCTTTGGTTTTAAGTCATCCAGGCTTGACTAGGAGTCCTACTTTGCCACCTTCTACCCAGATGACTTCGGGCGCAAGTTACAGAAGAGCTGCGAGCTCTTGGCTTGATAACTGGTAGAGAAGTGTCCACTAACCAGCAGATACTGTTTTGTTTTTTTTTAAGGTTTATTTATTTATTTGAGAGAGATAGGACACACACACACACACACACACACACACACACACACACACACACACACGCGCGCGCGCAAGCAGGGGTGGGGGGAGGGGCAGAGGGAGAGGGAGAAGCGGGCTCCCCGCCGAGCAGGACCCTGAGATCAGGGCCTGAGCCAAAGGCAGACGCTTAACCTCTGAACCTTAACGGACTGAGCCACCCAGGCGGCCCAGCAGTTACTGTTGTTACGGAAAGTGACTGCCCCATTCACCTATGAGCCAGCTAGGAGGTCTTTAGTGGTTGATTTTTGGTTTTCCCCCTAGCTGGGAATCACTTTAAGCACTTCCGTGTTATAAACACAAAATAGTATGGGGTGGGGGGCAAATCACATTAATTTTTAGCCTCAAGCACAAAACTTGAGAGGCATTTCTACTTCACCATGACCGCTGTGGGCATTGCTTCCCCTGCTCCCGTGGGGGAGGTGGCTGTGTGGTTCAAGTTCTTGCTCCCTTTCCTCAGTCATTAGGGAGATCTGAGAGACCAGTCTGCAGGGCGCACTTTGAGTTCTTAGGATGACCTGTTACCATTGCCTCCATTCAAAGACAAGGAACAGTAGGCACTGAGAGGTCAAGTTCATCCAGCTGCAAACCCTTTTGATCCATCCCAAGGAACTTTCCTTGGTGCACTGCCTCTCCCTCTGTACTGTGTGGGATCCTTTGCCACCCCTGCCAGGGGCTGTTCCAAAATTTGTGAGGTCAGAGGTGATCCTTTGGTCAAAATTTACCAAATGCTTTCCTTTGCATGTCTGAGATGTTAAACCTCAGCACGCCCCCTTCTCTTGAACATTCATTTCTTTCCTGCAAATAAGCAAAACACAGTCTTTTCCTTGAAATTCTGCATGTTCAGCGGGATATTTTTGGGCATTGAGGTGGATTGTAATGCAAATGCCCTTGATTTTCTTGGGACTTTCTTTCTCTTGTGAATTTCAGTGAGTGATAGGCCCCCTTGAAATAAATGCGCTTTTGATAGATGAAAATTCCCTTTTCCCTTGTGAAATGTGCTTGGCAGCAGATACTTCCATTTGGTGGAATTTGCTTAATAACACAGTACCATGCAGGGCTCAGCTGAGCAGACCTGTAAGAGGAAGTTAGGATCCAGGGCTGGGACCCGGAGAGGGCCCCTGGGAATAGGGTCTGGGGCTAGAAACTGTTCTCCCCATCAACCGAGAGCCAGGAGCCGGGGTCACCTGGAGGTAGTTAAAGGGGTGCAAACCTCCCGCTTAGGGTCAAGGTCCACAAAGCGGGGAGAGGGATACAGATGAGCAGAACCCAGGAGTGGGAGACACCAGGGGAGCTTTATTCTGTCCTCTGCGTGGAAGCTGCAACTACCACAAGGGCCCTGACATCTTGCCCCGTGCATGCTTATCTGTCAGGGTCCTTGCTGGAGAGCGACCTGTGGCCGTCTCCACTGCAGTCCTTGGGGGTATGAGCAGCATCGTGGGGTGGCCTTCAGCTCCCTAGAGAAACCTGTTTAGGGTTCGTCAATGCCTTCCAGCACCATGGGCGTCTCACAGGGTCATCATAGTCAAGGGACTTGGGGGACATTAGCTCAGAGAGGGAAAGACAGAGCTGTGTTGAATGGAGAATGTAGGGAGGCAGCTTTCAGCTCGTTATAAGGAAGAATTCTCTCCTGGTCAGAGCAATGCAGGCTGTCAAGGAGAGAGGAGCTGCCCGTCACCAGACCAACCTCGAGCAGGGCTCCTGGTGCAGAGCTGGGGTTGGACAGGCCCACCAGCGAGGTCCTTTCTGCATCAGGTCCTGCCTGCCCATGTCACACCCCCGCGAAACACTCTTCCATAGCTCCCTGTGGCACACGAGGTCACGATCTGGCTCCTGCTACCGCCTCCAAGTCTCTCTGTGACCCGGGCCCAGGCTCCTCGTCTCATCTCGCCACAACGCCAGCTCGCCAGGTTCCATCTTCAGGCCCCAGAAATCATCTCAGATGCTCATTTCCTCCTGCACCTGGGCCATGAGTCCTTTGCTTGTTACACTCACCTTCCTCTGTCTTTCACCTGGTTAACTTCTGCTCCTCCTCCAAGTCCCCTCCTCCTGGAAGCCCCCTTCCCTCTGCCCTGAGAATGGATTCGGCATCTCTGTGCTTCCACGGCTCCTGTCCTTCCCATTTCATAACACTTCACACGCTGCTCTGTAAGTGACTCAGACCCTGGGAGCCACTAGCAGGCAGGGAAATGTCTGCCTGTCCATTTTGAATCCCCAGGGCCCAGCACCCTGCCTGGCACCTAGTGAATGCTCAGTGCAAGCCTATTGACTCTGAAGTGGTTCGGTGTCTGCAATCTCTGTCCCCCCAGCCCTTTTGGTCAGACCATAGGCTGCCTGGCAGAATCGGAGATTTGGTTTTCATGGCTGACTTTGGAACACTGGAGCCTGAAGTTTAATTAAATTTTTTTAATTTTTAAAAATTAAAAAATTTCCCCCATATTCATCCTATGAGCATGAAGATTTTTTAGAAGGTTAATTGAGGCAAAAATAGAGAACATCTGTCTTTTACTCCCAGAGAGAAGACAGCATACTCTCTGTAGAGGCAAGTTGCTAATGAACAGAATGCTTAGCTTGGAGAGACCAGGACTCTAATTCTGGCTCCTCCATTAACCTGCTGTGTGACCTTGGGCTAACTGCCTACTCTCTCTGGGCATCATTTATTTGACAAATATTTATTGCAGTCCTACCATGTTCCCAGCACTCTGAAAGTTACGAGGTAGGGAGAGGTAATTGAACACATTCACAATCCTTGCCCTCTGGGGATTTACAATCTAGTGGAGAGACAGACAATAATACATCAGCAAATGACCAAAAAATAAATATCGAAATATAAATTGTGATAAGAGCTACAAAGGAACTGAATAATGTAGAGTAACAGAATAATGGAGATAAGTATGGAAAAAAATCTTAGATACTGAAGAGATGATATTTAAGTCTTAAGATATTAAGGATACAAAAAAAGCCAATGATGGAATGTTCCAAGCAGATGGGTAATGGCAGGTGCAATGGTCCTGAGGTATACTTAATTAAGAAAGAGAGGAGGGGCGCCTAGGAGAGTTAGTTGGTCGGGCATCTGGCTCTTGGTTTCGGCTCAGGTCATGATCTCTGGGTTGTGAGATCAAGCCCTGAATCAGGCTACAACTGGGCATGGAGTCTGCTTAGGATTCTCTCTATCCCTCTGCCCCTCCCCCCACTCAAAGGAAAAAAAAAAGAGGGGATTGATGAGGGGGAATCTTCTCGTGTATGAAATGATTGTGGTGATGTCTGCACTACTACCTCTCAGGACCTTAACGAGTGGCAGGTGGTAGGTCAGATTTTTCCAAGTACCAAGCACATAATAGTTGCTCAACAAATATCAGTTGAATAAATAAATGAATGATCTCATGCTTCCTTTGCAAGAATGAAAATAGTTGAATTCGCAATTATTGGCCAATTAGGACCACTCATGACATACATCAATAATTTTCAAAGGTTGTATTTGGCGTTCAGGACTCCCAAGATAAGAATAGCTGTTTGAATTCAAATTTATCTGTACACTCTCCTAAAAACTTTACAGAACAAAAAAGGAGAACAGATAAAATTACTCTTTGCCCATGTCTATGGCATAACCACAAGTCAGAAAGTACTAGAAGCTTCAGTTTATTTGTAAGTGGGAAAATAAACATCTTCGTCCAGCAGAGCTGAATCTGAGCCCACAGCAGAGTGTAATTCCAGGCAGAGTCCGCATGGAATAGAGACCAGGGCAGCAGAGACCAGTGATAGAACCCAGATGATACCAACCAGATCTCACTCCCAGAAAGAGACGTATTTCTCCATCCTCAGTAAGGAAGCACTGCTAAGAATGGGTCCAAGTTCTGGCACATTAAATATTACCTATGGAAACTCAAAAGAAGAGATCCATGAAGTGTGGCATCTGGAAGAGGAAGCCTTAAGTGACTGCTTCCAGGAAGAGGAACACTATCAAAGAATCAGACTAAGTCAGATAAAAAAGACCTGATTTATTAAAGAATCTGCCTTTATCTGTAGCAACAAAAGAAGGGAAACTTCAAACCCAGAATCCAAAAAGCCGCTCAAACTCCTCCATCTCTCTTTATGCTTACCAGGTAGGAAGGTCCAACCTAAAGAAATAACAATAAACATTTTTAAAAACCCACAGAATCCACGCTAAATTTAAAAAGAAATTAGAAAATGAGAATCAGAACTTTTTAGCCATTAAACACAGATACACAGACACACACACACAGACACACACACACACAGACACACACACACACACAAATACATGACCCAGGGGAAAACTGTAACACAACTCTCCAGCAGGAGCTAAATATAATTCAATAAGAAATTTTAGGTATTAAAGATCAACATTTTTTGAACAAGTTTAAAACTAGGAAAAGGAATGGTATAAATAACAGGAAGACAGAAAATGGAAGCTGGCTAAACTCAGGAAATAAATGGAAAGAAAAGTTAAAATCACATGAGAAATGAGGTATTCAAGGAAAAACAGATGCAAACAAGTGGATGGAAATGAAGAGAGTCAAGAAAATGAAATCAAAGGAAAGGGTTTTAAGGATAAGAGAGAAAGTGATAGATACAGAACATAAGCAAAGACCAATATGTGTATAATTGGGGTTTTTGAACTAGAAAAAGAAAACAATGAACAGAACTCTCCATTTAAACTCTAATTCAAGAAAACTTCCTGAAATAAATTAAGGCATAAATTTATATATCAAAAAGCCTCCCTGTTTGCCTGGGGAAATTGACCCAGAGCAGTGAACACCAAGTCTTATCTTAATGAAGATGTTAGATGTTCAAGTAAAAGAAAATATCTTCTGAGCCTTCACACAGAGAGAGCAAGGAAAAAAAATAATCTTGGGATCGTATTTCTCATTAAGAACATATAAAACTGGTCATCAAAAGAGTAACACATTCAAGAAACTCAAGTATATAAAATCATTGAAGGAAGGAATTTTATATCCAGTCATCTGTTCTTCACTCTTAAGATGAAGAAAAATAATTCTATATATGCAAAGTTTCACACAATCTTGTATTCATGTCTTTCCTGAGGAATCTGCCAGAGGAAGAGCTTCATTCAACCCAGGCATGATTAGAGAAACACTGGTCAAAAGACTGATTTTGGTCATTAGGTTTTTCAACCACAGATCTGTGACTAAAACTTAGATTTCCACAAATGTGGAAGAACAGTATGCAAACATCATCTGTTCTGAGAACGATGAAGTTATATAACTAAAAAGGGGAAAGGAGAAAGGAAAAGCAAAGTGGAATTTGTTCATTATTGCTGCATAGTGAATGAATACCATTTAAAGTTAATACCCAAATAGTAGAGGCGCCTGGGTGGCTCAGTTGGTTAAGCAGCTGCCTTCAGCTCAGGTCATGATCCCAGGGTCTTGGGATCGAGCCTGGCATTGGGCTCCCTGCTCAGTGAAGAGCCTGCTTCTCCCTATCCCCCTCTGCCTGCCTCTCCCTCTCCCTCTGCCTGCCTCTCTGCCTACTTGTGTTCTCTATCTCTGTCAAATAAATAAATAAAATCTTAAAAAAAAATACCCAGGCACCTGGGTGGCCCAGTTGGTTGAGCAACTGCCTTCAGCTGGGGTCATGATCCTGAAGTCCCAGGATTGAGTCCCTCATCGGGCTCCCTGCTCAGCAGGGGGTCTGCTTCGCCCCTCTGGCCTTCCCCCTCTCATGCTCGCTCTTTCATTCTCTCTCTCTGAAATAAATAAATAAAATCTTAAAAAAAAAAAACCCAACCCAAATAGTAGCACAAGGAAAGAGAGGGGGAGTAAGGGCACTAAATGAAGGCATTAGTGTGGACAAAACCACTGAAATAAAACCATAATCCTTTCTAAACACCAAAAGACACACAAACACAAAACAAAACAGAAAAGTTTAAGAAAATAGAGTCCATAGCAAAAGATATATAATAAGTGTAACATAAGACAGAACTGACTCTAAACTGAAATCCTATCAGTAAATGTAGGCTTAACTCATTCTATTAGTCAGGTTTCTCCAGAGAAACTGACTTAATAACATATATGTCGATATATAAAAAAAAGATTTATTACAAGGGATAGGCTCATGTGATCTTGGAGGCTGAGTAGTCCTGTGATGATTTGTCATCTGCAGGGTGGGGGCCCAGGAAAGTTGATGGTGCAGTTCCAGTCTGAACCCCATGTCCTGAGAACCGAGGGAGCCAATGTTGTAAGTCCCAGTCTATGTCCAAAGGCCCAAGAATTGGAGCTTTGATGTCTGAAGACAAGAGAGGATGGATGTCTCAGTTCAGGCAGAGAGAATTTGCCCTTCATCCACCTTTTTGTTCTCTTTAGGCTATTAAGAGATCAGATGCTGCCTCCCTGAACTGGGGAGGGCATCTCCTTTACTCAGTCTACTGACTCAAATACTAATCTCTTCCAGAAACACCCTCACAGGCACATCTAGAAATAATGTTTTACCAGCTCACTGGGCATCCTTTAGCTCAGTTGATAAGTAAAATTAATGATTGATTATAAGCATTTCTATCTTCATCTGTTCAGGTTGCTATAACCTGAATATCAGAGACTGGGTGCCTTTTAAACAACAGAAATTTATTTCTCACAGTTCTAAAGGCTGGGAAGTCCAAGGTCAATGCACCAGCAGATTCAGTGTCTGGTAAGGGTTTTCTGGTCATCTTCTCATTATATCCTCACATGGCAGAAAAGGCAAGGGAACTCTCAGGGGTCTCCTTTATAAAGACACTGATCCCATTCACAAGAGCTCCACCCTAATCACCTTCCAAAGCCCCCCCCCACTACCATCACATCTGGGGTTAAGTTTCAACATGTGGATTTTGAGAGGACACAAGCATTCGGTCTATAGCACTTACCTACTAGAAGAAAAAGATGTTCAGATAGGCTTACAAACAAACAGACTTGAAAGTAAGTGATTCAGGAAAGCTAAACACAAAGGATTGGGCCAGAATGTGCCGGGCAAAAAGAAAACAGGTACCCTGATCTAAAACAAGCTAAATAAAATTCAGGCCAAAGAAATTAAGGGAGATGAAGCAGAACACTTGATAATGTTACAGGCTGCAATTCAAAATGAAGATGCAATTCAAACCATTGTGAATATCACTGCACCAAATAACGCACAGCAATCTCCATAGAGCAGGCACTGTAGGAGATGCAGAGTGAAATACACAGAAACCACTAATGAAGAGAGATTTGAGCACATCACTCTCACTCCAAGAAAGATGAAGTGGACAAAAGATGAAGATGGATAGAACTCCTAAGCAACATTAATCAATAAGGTAGATCTGATGTATAGCTATCCAAATGTATACCCTGATTAATAACAGAGAATATGCCTTTTCTCGAGTTCACATGAAACATTCACAAATGACCTCTATTAGGTCACAATGGAGACCTTAATAAGTTCCATAAAAAATAAAAGCACACAGGCTAAACAGATAATGAGAAATATGCAGAAAGAACAAATAGACAAAATAAGGTTGTAATAAGAAGGAAGAAATAGCTATCAAAACAGAAGAAATTCTTAAGAGCTCTTTGTAGGATTCTGTGCAAAGACATTTTAAAGCCTAGATGAAAAAGGCAATTTTCTAGGAAAAATTCCATTTACCAAAATTGACACAAATGAGGGTAGCTTATGTAGACCAATTTTCACAATAGAGAAAGTTATGAAAGAGCCAACTCCATAAAATTTCCAGGCCCAGATGTTGTCTACCATTGCTTTGAAAATCAGATAATCTCAATGCCATTTAAACTGTTCCAAATAACAGAAAAAAGAATGCAAACTTCTGAATTGTTTGCATAAAGTGAAAATATTGACACATAAACCTGACAAACATTATGCAAAAAAGAAATCTACAGACCAACCTCAACCTTATCAATGACCATACAAAAATCCCAAATAGAACTTTATTAACAGATCCAACAGGACATTTAAAACAATATATACAACCATATTTTATTACAACAATTCAAGGATGGTTCAATATTAGGAAATAAATACAATCCTAAACATTAATAATTCTAATAATAAAAATAATGTGATCATCCCCATAGATGTTCTTCTCAGGTAAGACCATTTACGCCCCCCAAAGGTAATAAAAACAGTCAAAAATACTAGCATTTTTCTTTTTTCTGGAAAAAGACAACTTGATTTTAAAGTTCATATGAAAACAAGCAAGAGCATCCAGAAAAACACCAAAACCTTAGACCGGTGGCAAGGGGAATTAGTTTTCTTAGATGTGAAAACACGTAGGAAAGCCTCTGAAATTAAAGTAACATGGTATTGATGCATAATTTGACAGATACATTGATGGAATGGGATTAAAAGACCAGAAATAGACCCACTACAAATGGAAAACTGATGCTATTAAAGGAGGAATCTCATCCTCAGAGAAATAGGGAGTAAATAATATAAGACAACTGGATAGTCACTTGGAAACACATAAAATTGGATTCTCACATCATACCTAGATG
Organism: Ailurus styani; assembly: GCA_002007465.1. Taxonomy (NCBI): domain Eukaryota; kingdom Metazoa; phylum Chordata; class Mammalia; order Carnivora; family Ailuridae; genus Ailurus; species Ailurus styani. Next base: position 544,213 of record LNAC01000567.1, on the reverse strand, counting down.
AATTCATGGGTGGGTGGAGAAGTGGATGGAAGGATGAATATGTGATTAAACACACACAGTAAAATGGGAGTGGTAGAATCTAGGTGCTATGTGATGGGTATTCACTGGAAGGATCTTTCAAAGTTTCCAGATGCTTACATTTTTCATGATATATGTTAGGAGAAAATGAGTTTGTTGTTTTTTTTTTAAGGCACAGAAGTTGGCTTGAAGGGGCTCCCATTTGCCAAATTAGGATAGTCCAAGCACCAAAACCAATAATAAAAGAAATGGATTATAACAGAATGCATGAATTTAAAAATCCATGAATGCTTAGTGAATATGGAGAGAGAGAGACTCAGATGCCAACACTGAATGTGACAATTATTCCAGTTTCTTACTTTGAAACTTGGTATTAAAATGGAAAGAATTAAGCCCTACTTGATCATTTTAGGAAGATCTATAGTCTATGCCAACTAGTTCATGGAAAATAAAAGGGGTAGACGAAAAAGTTCAGTTATACTGGAAGAAAATACTAAGAAAACTTCAAAATGTAGCACACTCTACAAGACAGAGGCCATGGATTTCCAAGAGTCAATAAAGGCTTGTGCCTGAGAGATATTTTAGATTAAAAGAGACAGAAGAGCTATAACAGCCAAATGCAGTATATGAATTTTGGTTGGTTCTTGGTCAAGGGGAAACTATAAAAGAATTTTAGGGACAACTGGGGAATTTTAATGAGGATTGGATATTGGATTATAATATAAAATTAGTGTTAATATTCTTGGGAGCAAAATGACATTTGGTTATAGATTTCTTATTTTTAGGTATATGAGGGATAAAGAATCATTGTGTCGTCTACCTCCTTCAAGTACTACAGCCAAAAAAAAAAAAAGACAGACGTTTATATAGATCTAGATAGATAAACAGATATGTAAGTAATGGATGGATGGGTGTTTAGATAGATCCAGGTTGACAAAGTATATATAGCCAGATGTTAACAGCTATTGAATCTAAGTCATGAACATGCAGGGGTTTCGAACACACCTGTGCAGTTAGATACATAAATATTGCCTAAAATTCAGATTTCATGGTTATTGAAGTCTCACTATGTGCCAGGCTCACTGCTCGTCATTGTTGTATAAATACATTTGTACTTATCCCTCGTTAATGCCCTATTAGGTAGGCATTTCTCTAATTTTTAAAAAATATTTTATTTATTTATTTGACAGAGAGAGAGATAGCAAGAGAGGAAACACAAGCAGGGGGAGTGGAGAGGGAGAAGCAGGCTTCCTGCCGAGCAGGGAGCCCAGTGTGGGACTGGATCCCAGGATGCTGGGATTATGACCTGAGCTGAAAGCAGACACTTAATGATGGAGCCACCCAGATGCCCCGGCATTTCTCTATTTTATGAATAAATAAATGGAACTACTAATTCTTCATTAGTGTCACAAAGGGTAACTCAAACCCACATCTGTCTGACTTCAAGGCCAACGTTTGTTAAGCTGCAGCCTTACCTACAAAGGAACCAGGCAATGTAAGGCAGGCAGAAACTTAAACACAACTCAAGAGAATCATATAGAAAATATTAAATTAAAATATTGAATTAAAATATTAAATTAAAATCTCTCCAAGTCTCTTCCAAGTATTCTTCCAAGTATTCCCAACAGAGGGCATCGAGTGAACAGAGGCAAGAAGCCTGGAAATGGAGTATGCTCTAGATTAACAGTTGTTCCTGGCTTAGGAGTGTGTTGGTAGAGAAGCTGAGCTAGAAAGGGTAGTTGGGCCAAGTCATGGCCAGTCTTGAATGCCATGCTGAGAATCATGGGCTTTCTTTGGTTGGCAATAGGGAGCCATGGAAAGTGTGTACACAGGCGAAGGACATGGCCAGATAGTGATCTGTTCAATGTGTTCTTCCTCTCCAAGGGGAGACCGTACTAAAACAAACACAAACAAATGAAACCTAAGAAGGAACTGGAACACATTTTTGATGTTTTATGTATGAACTGAGCATTGGTCAAGTGAAGAAAAAAAACACCTTAACAAGATTAAAAATTGATGTACAAAGAACCACTCAGTGGCTTGTAATAGCCCTTAGTAGAGAGGGAGAAATGAAAAGCTATTTCATAAAAGACTGAAACTCCAGGGTACTCAAGGTTTAAGTGCAGGCAGAAAGCTCTCGGCACCATGGCTCTTAAATAAATGGAGTGTTTCTAGGATGGGAAGGCTTCATGGGGAGTGGACATTTCCTGTGCTGGTTGGGGCTCTGGCCATTGTCCCAGGGCACTGGGAGCCACCAAGCCTGGGGAGGACCCTCCTACTCTCTCACCACACCACTCGGCCAAAGGCCAAGGTTGGAGAGTCCTTCAGACTTGGAAAGGCTAAAAAGGTTCCAGCACCCTCCATCTGGTTCTTTGAATCCACCCTCATCATCCCCATCAAGGGATTACCCACATTTTCTTCTCAAACAAACAAGCAAACAAAACATGTATTGTTCATTTACTTCTGATGACAAAACTAACACATGTTCACTGGTTATTTGGAAAATATGAAAGGGTACAAGGAAGAAAATAAAAGTCACATCACTTTACCATCCAGAGACAGCTAGTTTTATACATTTGACAAAATGTAATGCTACTGAATATGCTATTTTGTAATGTGTTTTCTTCACCTAATAATATAAAATTTTATTCATGTAAATGAATAATCTCCTATGATACCATTTAAAATCACAAATTTATGGGTGCCTTGGTTGCTCAGTCAGTTGAGTGTCCAACTCTTGATTTTGGGTTAGGTCATGATCTCAGGGGTCATGAGCTCAAGCCCCACATGGGGCTCTGCAGTAGGTGTGGAGCCTGCTAAAGATTCTCTCTCTCCCTCTCCCTCTGCCCTTCCTCTCACCCCCATTCACTCATTCTCTCCCTCTCAAAAAAAAAAAAAAAAAAAGAGGGGTGCCTGGGTGGCTCATTCAGTCAAGCATCCAACTCTTAGTTTCAGCCCAGGTCATGATCTCAGGGTCATGAGACTGAGCCCTGCATCAGGCTCTGCACTCAGCATGAAGTCTGCTTGAGATTTTCCTTCCCTCTGCCCCTCCTGCTCATGCTCTCTCTAAAATAAATGAACCAATCTTAAAAAAAGAGAAAGAGAAAGAAAGAAAGGAAAAAAGAAAATCACAATTTTATTAATCCCCTTTTGTTGAACATTTGTTTCCAATTTTTTTTTAAAAAATTACAAATCACCCTTGAATAACATGGAGGTTAGAAACACCAACCCACAATGCAGTCAAAAATCCAAGTATAATTTTTAATTCTCCCAAGACATAACTACTAGCCTACTGTTGACCAGAAGTCTTACTGATAACATTGGCAGTCAATTAAATCATTTTTTGAATGTTCTATGTATTATCCACTATATTTCCTATAATAAACTAAGGTAGAAAAAGGAAATGCTATTAACAAAATCATATGGAAGAGAAAATACATTCATACTATTGTATTTATCAAACAAAATCCATATGTAAGTGGACCCACAGTTCAGACCCAGGTTGTTCAAGGGCCAACTGTATACACAATGCTACAACAGACACCCGTGAACACAAATCTTTTTGTGCTTTTGTGTTAATCCATAGAAAAATAACTTTTCAAGATGGAAAAGCCCGTGGTTTTCCCTCTCTGTGAGTCATGGCATCTTGTAACTCCCAATCTATTAAATCAATGGCCTTGTGGCTTCACAGGGGAAGCCTAGGTACCACCCAGAGTGTAGATCAAGGATGTCATTGCCCAACTTCAAGTCAAACCACTTTTGAGGCAAGATAGTAGCCTTGAAAGACAGGCTTTGTTGAGAAAGATTAAAGTCTTTACATTCTAAATGTTCCTTTACTATCAAGAACAGACCCCAGAGGTGTCGGATTATTGAATTTTTTCATAGTCATATCATGATGGGTATCAATGTGGTAAGTTCCCATCAGAGGGAAAGGGGAAGGGGAGGAAAGAAATGGAGAGAGAAGGAATTATACAGACTATGGATGAGAGACTCAAGTGTCCTGGCTCCATTTAGCCTACAGGATGAACTACAGAATCTGGAGATTAAATAGTATTGGAGCCAAAATGCATGAGATGTAGTTCCAGGTAGAGCCATTGGAGTGGGGACTTGGTTAACAGGGGAAAATGGCCGAACTTCCCGGGAACAGCTATGAAGCATTTCCAGAACACTGCCCTTGTAATGAAATGCCTTGTCCTTCCTGTTCATGAAGTCACTGTCATTAGCTTTTTTCTTTTGGAGATTTAATTGACACGTAACACTGTAAATTTAGGTGTGTATGTATTGATTCGGCATATTTGTACTGCAATATGATTGCCACTGTAGTGTTAGCTAACACCTCTATGGTGAATCTCGTAACTATCCTTTTTTTAAGTCCTTAGTTGTTAAGGTGCCCGGGAATGTAATTCAGGGTCTGAATTCTCGACCCTGGAAATGCATTCTCCACTTACCAGGGGGGACTTGGGTGCGTTCCTTGCCACTGGACATGACCACGGGAAACAGGGGAGAGAAGCAGCTTTTTCCTGAGCAGTGATGAGAAACTCACTGCCCCCCAGAGAAACGTACTTCATCTTTGCTTATAACAAAATGTTCTTGCTTAACGTTAATGGGCTTTCCATCATTGCCCTATCCCTGTGTTCTAGATAAAGTTTCACAAATACGGTTTATCTCATATGTCAGCTCCATTCAATTTGGTGGGGAGATTTGAGGCACTGTGTTGAGAAGGAATCTGAGGTTTGGTCTGGCTCTCTAGGAAAATGTCTATGATCAATTGGTGTTGTTTGTCACAGACTTGAGACAGGTGTGGTGGCATTGGGACCAGTTATCTGCAATCCCTGCTCTATAGAAAGCCACAGAAAATAAAAATAATCTGGCGTTTACATGCTAGTCCTGCACTTGTGGAAGACTGGGCTTACTTTCATCCTGCCTTCTGTGGTCCAGGTTCAACATCCCCGGATTTTCCCTTGTCCCCTCAGTGACATAGCTTCCAGACTCCTTGCTAGCACTGGACCATTTATTTTTGCCCCCCCCCCCCCCGTAAAATGGGACACACAGAAACAAACATAATTGAGCCATAATACAGAGACTCTTCACACACTTGTTGAGCATTTATGAGTACCCACCATGTTCCAGATCCTCTCATTGGCACAGTGTGAACAGAGACTGCTGCCCTGACCTGTTTCTGCATTGCAGGAGATGACCACCTGTCCTACTTGGGTCATGAGAAGTCTACTAAACACCTGGAATCACCATCTGCTGACACCCCTGAGGTCTTCACATTCCTGCTACTGTGGCGCTCCGTCCCCCTGACTGGGGACCTCTATGCTGGGCTTGGAACTCGGGACAGGACATGGCTTCTGTCTCTGTCGACTCCATCTGGCTCAGTTTGACCCATCTCTCCGGGTCCTTGAGGTTTCTCTGACTCAGCATTGCCACTCCTCATGTGTGTTCTCAGACCAGTCCTCATGGAAACAGAGGGGCCCGATGGGGCTCCAATTTCCAACAAGACGGAAAAGCCAAGCCAGCCCCACCACTGGGGGCCTCGTCACAGAGTGTACACTTCGTCATCCCTGGCCAACGGTCTCACGCGCTGGGTTCCTCCTTCAGTGTCCAGCAAGGAGCCCACAAGCATGTGATACATTCCGCATTCATCAAAGAGTTTTTGCACATCCGCTGTGTGCCAGGCGCACATGTGAGTGTGCAAAGATCCAGCCCTTGAGGAGCTTACATTCCAGTGAAGGTGGCGGGGTGGGGAGACAGACAAGAAACCTAGTGAAGTATATAGAGTGTTAGAAGACAATAAGGACGTGGGGAAAGAAACTGTAGTCTGGAAACAGGCACACCGGTGAATGGGTTGCAGTATTCAACATGGCGGTCGGTGGGCATTTTTGAGAAGGTGGCACCAGAGCGCCAAGGCTTGAAAGAGGGGAGAGGGTGAGTCATGCGGATATGTGGGTGAAAGGCAGAGGAAAACAGCAAAGTCAATGTGGCTGAAGCGACGCAAGTGTCACAGAGGAGGCCCGTGGATAAGGTCAGGAAGGCAATGGGGGCGGATCATGGAGGGTGTGTGGTCCACGTGAGGGTCGGGTTTCTTCCAGGCAAGAGATGGGCAGCCATCCTGGGAGTCCTGGGGTCTGTCCGGATGAGTATAAGGGGCAAAGGAGGAAGAGGAGACTAAGTCAGTGAGACCAAGGTCACCCAGAGTGTCGGGGACAGAAGAAGGAAGAGGACCAGTTCTCCCCACTGCTGCCCAGGGCTCTTCACTCCACACCCCTGCTGCACCGGGTGCCCCCGGCCGACAGTCCAACAGTCCAACAGTCCGGCGGTCAGAGGATCCTTAAGCCAGTCCCCAAAGCCCCAGCGAGGCTTTCATGAAGACATGGCAAGAGCGGCTCTGTGATTACAGCCTTAATTTTGCTCTGATTCAACACAGCTCTCCCCTCCGGCATGATTAGTCAGGTACCATTACCATTTTGTAATGAGATTAATGAGAGAATTCATTCAGAAGTCATTATCTTACCTAATAATGACCTTACTGATTGCTGTATCTCCTTCAACTAGGTTACTGATTTTGATGAAAATATAATAAATATAGCTTGCAGCACCTGGAAATTTGTTCTCTGCCTGGAATAGTTCTGAGGTGAAGACTTATTTTTAAGAATTTCTTGAAAGTGATTAAATATTTTGGTTCTCCTGAGGCGGTATTTCTGTGTTTTCACAGATGACATTTTTGAAATGTATGAAATATTTGATGATAAAATATTTAATAAGCCTGGCGTTCATATTTTTCAGACATCTGTTTCTACTTTGAGACTGTCTGAATGTGATTTTACATGAAATTTCTATTTGCATGTTGTGTTGGTTTAAGAAAAGGGCTGTGCAATGCATGACATATGCGTCTCATAAAATAATGAATGCCCGCGCCTCGCAGTCCAGAAGATATTGTACAAGCAGCACTGTGGTCTGCATATTAAAGTGCATCTAAGCAAATCATTAAATAAAAACAGAACCATTTCCAGGGGGGATAATAATGCAACTCAACTCTGATTAATTGAGAACCTACTACGTACGAAGGTATTCTAGAGAATAGGGGATTAATGTGGCATAAGTTTTGTCCTCAAGATTCAGGTTGAATAAAGGTTTCTGGAGCTCCTACACAGACCCTGCTGTGTTTCCATGTGTCATTTCATTTAGGAGATAAAGTGGTATAAGGACATAGGTTTCTGGACTCAAATATAAGGTTTTTGAAGGCTGCTTTCTTTCTTAGTCCTCATGTCACCTCGGGCAAGGCACTTAACTTCCCAGTGCCTCAGTCTCAAGATCTGTAAAATGGGTATAGTAACAAACTCCTTGGTTTATTGTAAGGATGAATAACAGGATGAGAAAACAGATTCTAGGGGGTTAAAAGACTTTCTCAAAATCACAAGACTAGCAGGTAGTGAAGCCGGGAGTCTCAGCCCCTTGGACTTCAAGCTTCAAGGCCATTCTACTGTGACATTCCTGTCACTTATCCCTGAAGTTCAACCTTGCTGTGAAAACAAAACAAACTTCAATTTTGGGACCTGGTGAGAGTTCTTGTGTGATTTTCATAAATCTAAATAGTTATTGTATGATACCCACTCCACTCCCTGTTCATCTTAATCCACGTGTCACCTGTAAAGATGGATGCATAATTTGGAAGTTTGATTGATGGGTTTTGCTTTATGACTTTCCTCGAAGTTAATGGGAGCCATGCGGTCCCAGATCCATGAATCACCCCAGCTGGAAATGCTCCATTAGAAGGAAAAAGAACAAAAGATCAGAATGCTGGGGAAACGGCCACACTCAGGGCTAAAAAAACTTGGCATTTGGAAGGATGGGTGCAGTGAGCACTGGAGCTAGAGTCAGATCTGTCAGATCTGTCCCCGACTGTGCCACCATTCTTCCTGTGGAATCTGGAGTGCAAGTTCTTTCTCTTCCTTGAGCTTTCGGTTCCTCAGCTTCCCCACAGGGTTGAGGAATTATAACATCACCGACTGTGATCGAGGGCCTCCTATGTGTTGGGCTTATTCTGAGTGCCTCACATACATTGTCTCATTCGATCTCCACAAGGACCTTCTGAACAATTATTAGCCACATTATGCAGACGATGAATCGGAAACACAGAGAGGTCAAGTAACTTGCCCAAGGCCTCGCAGCTCAAAAGTAGCTGGGGCGGGATTTGAATATAGGTGGGCAGACTCTGGAGCCCTGGCCCATAGCCTCTCCCTATACTGTCTTGCAGGTATTAAAGTGCTTGGTGCACCTTGTGGGGCCTGCCGTTACCATTAGCTGCCATCCACGGTATCCTGATTCAGGTCCTTAATGAAAAGAGGAGCTCAAAGAAAATGAAAAGAACTGACTCTGTGTAACAGTGAAAGACAAGTCAGGGAACAAGAGTGGCATACACAAGCATCAACACGTGGCTTCCTGGTTGTCCAGCTCAGGAAAGAGAAATGGACAAGATGGAGCAAAGTCTAGGAGAATGGCCCCGCAGGGAAATTTTATGAAAACAAGTAAGAGTCAAAGCTCACGTAAATACGGATCTGCCTCTATCCTTGAGTTTACCTGCCCACACTCCCCTATGCAAAACCCAATGGGAAAACTTCCGGACGGCACGAGCAGGTGAAGTCTTGCTATTCAAGACCAACAGTGACGTCACTCGTCACTCGGGGCTGGCTGGAAATACAGACTCTCAGGCCCCAGTCCCAAGCCCACTGCATCAGAATCTGCATTTTCATGAGATGCCCAGGGGAGTCCTTGCATACCACAGCTGGAGAGGCCGTACTTTAAAGCCCCACCCTGGCAGTTCGGGGGATCGTGCCACCGAGCCAGAGGTGGATATTGTGACCCGGGAAGCAGGCTCTGTTTGAGAGATGCCTGGTTTATGTTTTCTCAAAGTCAAGGGACACAAAGTCCTGGAAATTAAGCCACAGAGAGTAGACACACACATAGGGCTGAGGCTCGGGTAAGCTCCGGTGTTTTTATCGGGGTAGTAAGTCTGAGTGCTTACTCAGTCGCTTAGTAGAAATCAGACTGAGTGGGGTCTCATCTAAACCCTGACACCACTGCCCTGTGAAGCTTCGGAAAAAACCAGATGACGGAGTGGACTGCTGGACAAGTGCCCAAGGTACAAATCCGGGAGGGAAGCTAACAGATCACTAGAATAAATGGGTGAGATAGTACCGGGTTCCACTTCCACCAAAGCACACAGCGCCCTCCAGTGGAAAATAAAGATAACGCGTTCTTCCCAAGCGCGGGCATCTTCAGGGGACAGGTCACCGTGGCCACAACCCTGTAAAGCTCTGTTCCACGGAGCTGGGCTGTTTACTGGCAACAAGTGGCTTATTTCATTCTCTAAATATAAAACCCTTTAAGATACCCGCCAGAGAGCTATACAGTTCAGCAAATTACAAAAGGAAACGGAGACGTGTAAAGACCACAGGATGGTGGGAATGTCTGGCAGGTGTTTCTTAGAACGTTGGTACCGCTTCTGCCAAAGGAGGCAAATTAGAAAGTGAATTCTTTTTCTGCACAATTTCTGCACAGTGTCTCCTTGCCCTCTTGAAACTGATGCTAGACAACTATTTAAGGACATTCGTTTGAAAGGTTACCAGCTAAACCACCAGACTGAACCAGCCTTGGACCTTAATCCCTCTGTCCTTCCCTCCTCATGGGCAGGAAGTAGGAGGCTCAAGGGAAAACGTGGATTTCAAGTAGGCAAAGGGCCTCCCACCTTCAAATCCAACACAGGACCATCCCCGTGGAAGGAGAGTCGAGAATGTCCCCGGGGCAGCATCACGAGTTGCTGGTCCTCAGTGAAATGTCCTGGTAAAGAAACTCAGCTGAACTCGACACAGGGACAAAGCAACAGCAAACATGAGCCAAAACACCCAGGCTTTAGAGCAAACTGCCATGAGTCTTTCAATAAATATTTGGTGAGCAGTGCGGGGAATGGGGAGATGTTTTACTTAAAGTCTCCCTCAGAGTGCTTACACGCTACCGGAGCTAGTGACGAAAAGCCAGAGTTGGAACTAGACAGACTTGGTTGCAAAATTCTCTGCTAACTAATATCTAGGGGAGCCTCTCGAGTCGCGGGGCTTCTCACAATGCCGGCTGCCCGGTCTGGAACGTGGCGAAACAGTGCCTCTCTGTTGGGATTGCTTTGGGGAAAACTTCATTCCTCTCACCTCGCACTCCCAGGGGGATGGAACGCTCTGGCCTCTTGCCCCACACCTTCCCCTTCCGCCCCACAGAGGAAGAACCCGCTACTGGATGTGGAGCAACAGCCTTTGGACCACGCTCCTCAGTGGCTGGAGTGAATTCTTCTTCTTTTTCTTTTTTTTTTTTTAAGATTTTAAAAATTTATTTATTTGACAGAGAGAGAGAGAGAGAGATCACAAGTAGGCAAAGAGGCAGGCAGAGAGAGAGGGGGAAGCAGGCTCTCCTCTGAGCAGAGAGCCCGATGCGGGGCTCGATCCCAAGTCCCTGAGATCATGACCTGAGCCAAAGGCAGAGGCTTAACCCACTGAGCCACCCAGGCGCCCCAACTGGAGTGAATTCATTAAAAGGCTATGGGACTGGGGCGTGTTTTCTTGCGTGGCCCCTCTGTTCCCCACTAGCACAAGGCCGGAATGTTGAGTACGTGGGCGACTCTGAGATTCAGTCTTACCCCCTGGTGGGCTGTTCCAGACCCATAGGGGAAAGTGGAAGGCGGTAAGCCCTTTGACCACAGATACAAAGCCATCTTGTCCGGTTTATCAATAAAAAGCTCATGTTGCTCTCTGTTCAATGGTCTCCTGGATCCGACATCCTTTTGGTCCTCGTTTGGGAAGGGAAAGAGAAGCATTTTTATTGAACCCCTAAAAACCCACTAAGGGCATCATGGGAAGAAAATGAGATACCTATATAAAGTATCTGCTTCTAATAGGCATCAATAAAAGATTACTGTAGTCATTCTAGTCCAGTTAGTGGCTCACAGAGGAGGCTTTTTATTTACACCTGAGGAAGATTAACGTTACCATATAGGATTCCATGAGGAGATGAAGCATATAAATTGAGCCTTGAGAGATGAGAGATGTCAGGGCATTCAGACAGAAGACTTAGAGGAGTAAAGCTGTGGATGTTTCATTTCTCAACATGCTTTGCCATCTGTCCATCTTTGATGTCACCTTCTCCCTTATTGGACTTCTTTATGGTCAAGTCCATCTTCACCCACCCTGGCTGGTCCTTCTATTCTCATAGCCATCATCCACAGCCAACCATTCTCCCATTTTCCCTTTCCTCCCATAGTGATAGAGGCTTCCCTGCCTCCCTTGCAGCTGGCTGAAACCACGTGAGTCAGTTCTGGCTAATGCGATGCCAGCAAAAGTGCCGTATGCCACTACTTGGTCATGCCCTTGAAACGGGAAGACTTGCCCTTCCTGCTCACCGCCATTTTGCAGGGCTCATCCCGGCTCTTCCTCCTGTTCTCCCTCCTGTTTTCCGCCCACAGAACAGTGACAGCGAGCCATCTTGGACAGGGAGCACAAAGGATGTGTCTTCAAGATGTAGAAAAATCTAGAAGGAGTTTGCACTATAGACAACTTTGTAAATCAGAGCCTCCGTGCCAATGAGGTCTTTTAGGTGTAAAAGCTGCTAACTACTATCTGATGTAAGCTACTGTTCTTTGGTCCGTTCACATACTGCTAAAATGCTCCTACCCAATGTTAGCTGCCTATCACTGGTATATGAGGAAAGGCCTCCGGAAGGAGGAAAGAGCAGGGATGTGTCTCCAGATAGAGGACACAGCACAGATAAAGGCATGGAAGCTGGAAGAATTCTTAGACCTGCAAGTAGCGGGGTGTGTCTAGGGTCAAGGTCAGGGTAGAAGAAGAACAGATAAGGACACGGCAAAAGGCTAGCAGAGCCCAGAGCAAGTAGGGCTTTTATGGACTTGACAGATTTGGACAGTACGTGGAAATCATGGAAGTGTTTAGACAAGTGAATTCACTTGTTATGTGAATTGTAAAGACAATGCTTGTCCCAATATGCAGGGAGTTGGAAGAGTCAGATTGGAGCCTCCATCAGGGGTCTCCTTCTCCCCAGGACTGAATTGCCCACCTGCCCCGGGAGACACACCCCACCATCTTCCCCAAGATCCACCCCTTCACAAGAGAGAAGCTTCAGGCCAAAGAGGAGCTTTGATTTCACCTGCTCATTAAGAAGAGGTTTCTCCAGAACTATGTCCACCACCCCTCTACATCTCAACACTAAAATAAATGAATTTCTGGACCCTTCAGAGCTATATCCCTAGCTGATTGATTATTATTTTCATTTCTAGATCACTGGGTTGATCCATAAAAAGCCAATGGGAAATTTTCAAACAAAGCCGTTCATTGTTTCTTCACTGGTGGGCCTTCCACAACATGGAGAAGTTTGTTCTTCAGCCTTTAGCTGTCACTGGGGACACCCTGAGCCTCAGGTGTTCCTTCATTTCTGGAATCTCCTCAGTACCTAGGACAATAAGTTGCACCCCACAGAAATTCCATAAAACTTGGTCAGATTGGATCAGGCTAATCTATGCCTTAAGTTTCTAGTTAGGGGGAACTTTTATCCAACTGGGCATTACAGTTTTTTATCCAGGTTCATATATATGCCTGCAAATATTATAATTGGATGGAATCATGGTTTTTCTGGGAGTTACTTCTATCCTCCACAGAGCCACTTCCTCACCCTCATAAAACATGCTTGACAGAAGAAAAGGAAAAGTTCCTTGTTACTGTGATTGGTGCCTTATTTCTGTGTTTTCCTAGAAACCAAAATCAAGATAGATGCTTGGTGTATTTATACAATTTTGAGAGCAGCAACAGTAGTTTTGTCAGAGAAACCAGACTTGGGAGTACCGTCCCCAGTGTGCAGGCATGCCTTAGATACATATTGTCGTTTTTAATCATTCTAGGCTAATTTCCTCATCTATCAGGCCAGAGAGTCAATAGATACTGTTTTGGGTTGAAAATAGTTTAAAATTTTAAATGATGGCAGACCTTTCACAATGTCGAGTCGAGATAACATTGTTCATTATGCCTCGTCTACCCTGGACACCCCTCAGCCCCCTCACTCCAAACCCACAGCAACAATAAATAGAGAGAGAAAACTAAAAAGACATAGTCCAGGTCAAACACAAGAAGCATCTCCGTAGATGAGAAATGAAAAGTGGGAGAGGGGGCTGTAATATGAACCTCCAGGGCTCTGCGTTGGGAAGTGAGCAGAGGGAGAGGGAATTTGGCTCCTAGGGTGGGGGCAGGTGTAACAAACAACCTCCAACCAGGGATGGGGCACTGGAGCCACATCAGGGGTTTGACTGGGTACCTGCTCCTCTTGAAAGGAAGCTGCCAGGGGCTCCTGGGTGGCTCAGTAGGTTAAGTGGCTGCCTTCAGCTCAGGTCATGATCCCAGGGTCCTGGGATCGAGCCCCGCATTAGGCTCCCTGCTCAGTGGAGAGCCTGCTTCTCCCTCTCTCTGCCTGCCTCTCTGCCTACTTGTGCTCTATCTCTCTGTCAAATAAATAAATACAATCTTAAAAAAAAAAAAGCTGCCAAAGTCTTTGGACATCTTCTAAAGGTTACATCTCATGTGAAAGTACAAGCTTAGGGAGACAGAGGAAGGACAGAGCCTTACATCAGGACCTCAATCAAGCTACTGAATCAGTGAGATCTGCCCTGTGCCCAGAGTCAGGTCTGCGCTAGAGCCCCAGGCTGCAAATGCAACAGCTCATTCTGAACTAAGGGTCCCAAGGAGTTGGGTAGAGAGCACCGCATACCTGCCAGGCAGGGAGAAATGCAGGGAAAGAAAAAGAGGTCTCCTACTTAAGATGAGCCTGGAAACCAGAATTCAAAAACCAGATGAACAAGTAGTAATGGTGAAAATGGCAGAGTAAGGACTTCCAAAATTTCTCTCTTTCATAAAAATGAGAAAACTGAAAAAAAAATTTCAGAATCAACTTTTTCAGAACTCTGGAGGTGAATCAAAGGCTTGCAGCAAGCAGAGGAATATTTCTTCAAGAAAAACAGCTCAATGTTGGTAAGGTCAACAAGGATTGTGGCATTTTAATTTGCCCCATTCCTGTCTCATGCTACCCAGCTCCTCGGTAGCCTTGAATTCAGCAGCCTGACATCACAGTAAAAGCCAACACCCTGATGGCCACCCAAGGAGCAGAGCAGAGTCGAAGCTCCTTCATATTCCAGAGACTTGTCATTATCTGACCTGTTTCATGGTGACCTAAAAGAACCCATCTAAAAGGCTGTCTTGGGGCGCCTGGGTGGCTCAGTCTGTTAAATGTATGCCTTTGGCTGAGGTCATGATCCCAGAGTCCTGGGATCCACACCTGCACTGGGCTCCCTGCTCAGCGGGGAGCCTGCTTCTCCCTCTTCCTTTGCCCTCCCCCCACTCATGCTCTCTTTCTCTCTCCAATAAATAAATAAAATCTTTTAAAAAATACATATGTATACTTCTTTCTTTTTTTTGACGTCTGTCTTTATATGACCCGACTCATAGTTCACACAGCGCTGAGGATAGCCACCAACCTATATTTTTCTACCCCGCTGAGCCACCATTCCAGAGGGAGGGCAAAACAGATGTTTTCCCCAGATGTACCATTTACTACCCACTGACCTTTGCATCAAGAAGAGGTGTGAAATTGAAGAGAATGCAGAGAAAATGATGAACATAGGAATTGATCAAATATGGTAGCCAATTTAATTATTGATGGCATAATAATCACCATGCCATTTCCTGTATTTTGACAGAAGTGGAACTGAAGACCCAGACTGTGGTCACAAGGAAGATTGGTTAATGAATGTGGGAAAAAGTATGCCAATATCCTCACCGTGTTCCAAAGAGGAGTAGACATACTGAGTAACTTCAGATTGCATTAGAGTAATCAAGCATTGAATACATACATTCATTTCAAGATAACCGCCAAAGGAATATAAATAAAATCTAAGCTTCCTAATCAGCCAGGACACAAAGGAGGAAGATATATAGAAAACTTTATTAGTTCAACAGAAGGCAGGAAAGAAAAGAAACAAAGGAAAATAATCGAAATGTTTAAAGATGGAAATAAGTCCAAAAACCAGGGATCGAATAAGTATCAACAGGGTAATTTGACTTCCAAATTTGACTTCCAGAAACTATGAGATTTCACTGAAAGAAAAATAACAATGGTTTTGACCACTTGAAGTTTTTCATACCTTTCATCCCTTAACTTTTTTTTTTTTAAGATTTTATTTATTTATTTGTCAGAGAGACAGAGAGAGAGCGCATGCACAAGCAGGGGGAGCGGCAGGCGGAGAGAGAAGCAGCCTCTCCACTGGGCAGGGAACTCGCTGTGGGATTCGATCCCAGGACCCTGGGATCATGACTTGAGCTGAAGGCAGACGCTTAACCCACTGAGCCATCCAGGCATCTCACATCCCTTAACTTTAGACGAACCTTCAGCGACCAATATTACTTTTTCGCAGAAATGTTTATTTGAAGTCTCACTCTGTTTCTTTCTCTGTTGTGAAATTTAGGCATAATTAAATTTAGTGATTTCAACTTTAAACTAGCATGGACAATATAAAGTTCTCCTAAGATTGTTTATTTCTTTCTTTTCTCTCTTTCTCCCCCATGTCTTCCCTCCTTCTTTCTTTCTGGGCATATTCACAGGCAGAGGCTGAAATGGTCAGATGTCACATATGTTGCCTGGTCTTGTGGGAAGCGGTGACATTTGCACTGGGCCAGTCTTGAAGTAAGACCCAAATGTACTTTGGGTCTATCATGTAGGATTCCACTCATTCCAGGGGCACCTGGGTGGCTCAGTTGGTTAAGCATCCGCCTTCCGCTCAGGTCATGATCCCCGGGTCCTGGCTCTCCCTGCTCAGCAGAGAGCCAGCTTCTCTCTCTCCCTATGCTGCTCCCCTGCTTGTGCTCGCTCGCTCGCTCTCTGTCAAATAAATAAATAAAATCTTAAAAAAAAAGAAAAAAAGAACTCCATTCATTCCAAAGGATTTGTGAGCTGAGTAGATGTTGCTGGAGATTTGGTAGGAGACGTAGAGACAGTGTTCACGGCACACTATAGCACAAACAGTTCAACAAGTCCCCTCCATGAGACACCCCCCAGCCAAGTCCTCCCATGGCACTACAGTCAATCCGGAAGGACCACTATTTCCCAGGCTCCTTCCCTTCCTTCTCAACGTCTCAGCCTCTGACTCTAGCTCCCTGCCCTCTGTACTCCGGAGCCTCTTTCCCTTTCTCATGCAGGGCAGCCCAGCTTTGCTGCAGCCCCTCCTCTTAGTACCCATACCCATCGCCCCACGTAGCCAAGTTACTAAGGACGCTCCCACTTCCAGTACCACCACGATGCCTTCTCATTAGAAAGTCACAAGGACTATGAATACCAATTAACCTCCTTACTTTCAGCTAAGAACTGGCTTAGGTGATCATCCAACAGGAGCCAATCTATGGAGAGAGCCCACATCCATCAGCTGATGAATGGATAGAGAAGATGTGGTATAGGAATACATAACGGAATACCACTCAGCCATCAAAAAGAACGAAATCTTGCCATTTGCAATGACATGGCTGGAGCTAGAAAGGATAATGCTGAGTGAAATACATCAGTCAGAGAAAGACAAATGCCACATGAACTCACTCACATGTGGAATTTAAGAGACAAACGGATGAACATATGAGAAGGGGGAAGAGAAAAAAAGGAGAGAGGGAAACAAGCCCTAAGTGACTTAATGATAGAGAACAAACTGAGGGTTGTTGGAGGGAGGTGGGTGGGGGATGGGCTAGGTGGGAGATGGGCATTAAGGGCACGTGTAATGATGAGCACTGGGTGTTGTATGTACGTGATGAATCACCGAATTCTACTCCTGAAACCAATGTCTCACTGTATGTTAACTATGCACAATTTAAATTAAAAAGAGACAAATAAATAATAAAATAGAATAAAAACCTCTTTAAAGAAATGGCTTAAGTGAACGTAAAACTTAAAAGTTCATCTCTGGTGCTTTCAATGGAACCATATTGCTGAAAGAAAAATCCAAGCAAGGGGCGCCTGGGTGGCTCAGTGGGTTAAAGCCTCTGCCTTCGGCTCAGGTCATGATCTCAGGGTCCAGGGATCGAGGCCCACATCGGGCTCCCTGCTCAGCGGGGAGCCTGCTTCCCCTTCTCTCTCTGCCTACTTGTGATCTCTCTCCCTCTGTGTGTCAAATAAATAAATAATCTTTAAAAAAAAAAGAAAGAAAAATCCAAACAAGATACTTAGATGTCTTCTTTCAGGCAAATGGAAAGGGGAGGGGGAAACAATAACTTTAAAGAGGATTTTGAGTAAAAAATGTCACCACCCTAGTACAGCACTATTGTTACCATTGTTACTATGTTGCAATTTCCCTTAAATTTCCTTGTTTTTAAATCAATTCACCTGTGGTCAGGTCCTTAAAAAGAATTCACCTACACCGTGACCTTGAGTTAAATCCACTGAGCATCTTATTCTTTCTTGCCATCTTTCTCAGTTTATACTGCTTAAATCACCAGCCTTCCATAAATGATCCTTTCCCCCTTTAGGACATCCATCGATGTCTTCCTCGACCCCATAACTTTGGTGAAGGAGCAACACAGAGGAGTTTGCCAGCTGATTGTACTTAGTATCTTGGGTACCACTGGAAAGTGTATTAGAAATATTAAATTTTGAAGAAAGGATCTTTAACAAACAGCCTAACAAGTCCTTAAATTATTCAAAAGTAGATTAAAAAGGAATAAATTCCACACACAAGAATAAAAACAATCCCATAATCAAGGATGGTACAAACGTTTAAAACACCTCTTCAAAATAGGAAATTATCAAAAAGACCGTTAAACAGTGAATAACAAATACTTAACATGTCAAAAAATGATAAAATGAAAAAGAGAATGATAAATGAATAGACACAAAACACCTAAAGGCAGAGGGGTGAATTTTCAGGGAACTGGTTATTAGACCTATGGATGATGAGGCAAAGTGGTTTTCGGAGATTTGGTCTGTTAAGGTTTCAAACTAGTCGCAATCTGAATAATCATTTCATGTTCTATTTCCTCCTCGTTTCACATTATAACTAAAGCATTTTCTTCTTTGTTACCGTTCTTTATAAAATTAATTGCTATTTCAATGATATTTTTTTCTGATTATAAAGGTAATATGTGTTCATTATAGAAAAGTCGAAAAATACATAAAAGCATAAAGGAGAAAACAAAAATCAACTAAAATCCCCATCATCAGGAAATAACCATTGCTTTGTTTTAATGAACATCATCCTGGTCTTTGTTGCGTTGGGGGGGGGACGCTGTATGCCTGCCGTTACTTTATTTATTTATTTATTTTTAAAAAGACTTTATTTATTTGACAGAGGGAGACACAGTGAGAGAGAGAACACAAGCAGGGGGAGTGGGAGAGGAAGAAGTAGGCTCCCTGCCAAGCAGTGCGTCTGATGCGGGCCTCGATCCCAGGACCCTGGGATCATGACCTGAGCCGAAGGCAGACACCCAAAAATTGAGCCACCCAGGTGCCCCTGGTTATGATATTTAATGCCAGTTTGTGATTCTGTCATAAATTGTTCCATAATTCTATCAGTTACTTCCAATTTGTGGCTTACTTTTTTCACTTCTGCCTTTTGCCTCTCTAGATAACACTATAACATTTCTGCTTTTGTTGACTTTTTTCCCCTGGCAGGGAAGGGGGAGGAATAGTCCTAAGTGTTAGATTATAGGATCAAAGTTTCTTATTATGTAAAATTTCAACACCCGCCCCCCCCCAATTGCTCAAAAGATAAGACTGAGGCCCAGGAGGAAAAAGGACTGAACTATGAGTAGCCCAGACCCCAGGTCTCCCAGCACCCCGTGGTCTTGAACCCCTCCGCCATTTAGGATGGCGACACATTCCAGATACGGAGGCCTCATTGTTGTTGGAAGCCATTCCATTTGTTATTCTTCTCCCATTAAATTAAAGAGACTATAAAAGTTTTCTAATAACCAAATCCTTCAAAATGAACCGTTTGAAGGCTCTGAAGTCTCACCCTGGGGCAAGACATTTACTAGACTAAAATAAATCTCTGCAAAGCCTTTATAGGAGCCTTAAAACCCGATTCTGCAACAAAATGCTTGTTTTTATTATAAATTGAGTTTTTATTATCAGCACGAATGCAAACTGTGCTGCCGACACGGTAAACATAAAGCATATGAGCCATCATAAATATTCACACACCTTTGGCGGAAGCAATTGTTACCTTGAGCGACAGCTCTGGCCACATTCTGATGGGCACTCCAGGGGAAAAGGAGGATTGGAAATGTGAGGCCAACCCCGCTCCCCACGCTGGAAAGGGCAAGGGGGACAAAGATGGCGGTGAGTGCCCGGTGGCTGCCCTGTGGGGAACACCAAAGGCCTGGATGGAGGGGTCCTGTCTGTGTGGGGTGCCCAGGTGTGGTGCAGGATGAGAAGACAGGCCGCCGGACACCACAGCCGACCTACCCCACTCTGCTTTGTTTCCACTGCAATAAAATTCACCATTTTATTTATTTTTTATTTTTTTTAAGATTTTATTTATTTATTTGACACAGAGAGACAGATCACAAATAGGCAGAGAGGCAGACAGAGAGAGAGGGGGAAGCAGGCTCCCCGCCGAGCAGAGAGCCTGATATGGGCCTCGATCCCAGGACCCTGAGATCATGACCTGAGCTGAAGGCAGAGGCTTTAACCCACTGAGCCACCCAGGCGCCCAAAATTCACCATTTTAAAGTGTATCGTTCAATAGCTTGTAGTACAATCACCATGTTGTGCAACCATCACCTCTGTCTCCTTTGGAAACATTTTCGCCACCCAGAGGGAAACCCCATGGTGACTAAGCCGTCACTCCCTGTGCTCCCATCCTCCCGTCTCTGCTTCCTGTCTCTACCGACTTGCCTATGGGGGACATTTCCTATCCGTGGGATCATCCACTGTGTGGTCTTCTGTGTCTGCCTTCATTCACTGGGCATCATGGCTTCAAGGTTCATCCATGTTGTAGCAGGTGGCAGAACTCGAATCCTCTTTATGGCTGAGTAATATTCCATTGCGTGGCTCTACCAAATTTTGTTTATCCATTCACCAGTTGGTAGACATTTGGGTTGATTTTACCTTTGGCCGTTGGGCATAGTACTGCAGTGAGTGAACATAGCTACACGTTTGCTTCACTATCTTTTCCAATTCTTTTGGATCTATTCCCGGGAGGGCACCTGCAGGGTCACGGGGAGCTCTGTATTCAGCTTTTTGAGGAACTGCTCAACTATTTTCCACAGGGGCTGCACCATCTGACATTTCAACCGTCCGTGGACAAGGGTTACAATTTCTCTGCATGCCCGCCAATGCTTGTCATGTTCCATTGTTACTATAATTCACACTCAGCCAAATGTAAAGTCATCTTTCCTGGTGGTTTTGCATTTCCTTAAAAACTAATGATGTTGAGCACTTTCCTGGTGCTTGTTGGCCACTTGTAGACCTTCTAGGGAGAAATGTCTCTTCTAGTCCTTTGCCCATTTTTGAATCGGGTCACTTTTGTTGTTGGGTTTTAGGAGTCTCTGATATACTCTCAATACACGTTCCTTATCAGATATATGATCTGTAAGAATTCTCTCCCATTCCGGATATTGTTTTTCACTTTCTGGATAGAGTCCTCTGATGCATGAAAGCTTTTAATTTTGATGAAGTTCCAACTTTTCCTATTTTTTTCTTTTGTTGCTTCTACTTTTGATGTCATAGCTAAGATTCATCACCAGACCCATAAATCATGGACATTTATACCTGCGTCTTCTTCTAAGAGTGGGATAGTTTTAGCTTTTATATTTAGGACTTTGATCTATCTTTCAAGTGAATTTTTGTATATGGCATGGAAAAGGGTCTAACTTGATCCTTTCACATTTTGCAACTAATCGTCCCAGCACCTTTTTTTGAAGACACTCTTCTGTCCTTCTTTTGCATGTTCTCGGCATCCTTGTCAAAATCAACTGACCACAGATGTGTTGGTTTATTTCTGGACTCTCAGCTCTATCTCATTGATTTATATATGCATCTTTTTGCCAGAAACACACTGCTTAGATTCCTGGAGCTTTGAAATAAGCTTTGAAATTGGGAAATAGGAGTTTTCTGACTTTGTTCTTTTTCAAAACTCTTTCTGCAATTGTATATGAATTTGAGGATCAACATTTCCATTTTCGCAAAAAAGGCCAGTGGGAATTTGATAGGGATTGCATTGAATCAGTAGATCATTTTAAGAAGTGCTGACATCTTAACACTGTTAAATCTTCCAATCTGTGAATAAGGGATGTCTTTTCACTTATTTGGATCTTTTTACATTTTCTCTCAGCAATGTCTTACAGTCTCCAGTGTACAAGTTTTGCATCTCTTTGGTTCAGTTTACTTCTAAATAGTTTATTCCTCTTGATGATATTTTAAATGGAATTGTTTACTTAATTCCCTTCTTAGGTTATTCACTGCTAGCCGATAGAAACGCAACTGACTTTTGCATGTTAACCTTTTATCTTATAATGTTGCTGAATTCATTCTTAGCAGTAATAATTTTTTGTTGATTCTTTAAAATTTTCTCTAAGATCATGTCATCTATGTACAGAAATAATTGTAATTCTTCCTTTCCAATCTGGTTGCCTCTTAATTCATTTAAGAAATTGCCTCGATGGCCCTCACCATTAACTGTTGAATGTGAGTGGCAAGCGTGGGCATTCTTCTCCTGTTCCTGATCACAGGGGAAAGGCTTCTGTCCTTCCCCCCTAAGTGTGATGTTAGTTGTTGGTTTTTCATAAATGCTCTTTGTCATGTTGAAGACATCCCATTCTTTCTCCAGTTTGCTGCATGTTTTTATCATGACCGCCCTAGTTTTTACTCACTCATTTCACAACACCTACTAGCTGTCGAGGTGTCCTGTGTTTTGTGCTGGGAAGTGACAGCCGCGGTGCCAACCTGTTCCCCGCTCACACTGACATGGGGAAGATGAACACAGACAGACAATTATACTACAGAACTGTAGGTACCTAAACAATAGAAAAATGGAAAGGCATCTACCCCTGTCTGAGTGACAGCAGGGGTGTCTCGGTTTGGGTCCCTTGAAAGCAGAGCCTGAAGCAGGGACTTGGGAGCAGGGAGTTTATTTGGGTGGCGATCCCAGGACACAGGAATGAGGGGATGGGAGTATTAGACAACGAAGGAAAGCCACTGAGGGTGTGGAAGTGGGGTGGGTACATTTGGGGGTAACCAGGGCTCAATTCAAGGGGACGCCCTGAGTAACTGTTCAGAAAGTAGCTCAGAATTATCCTTCCAAAGGATGGGAGAGGGGGCCAAAAAATCAGAGAGCCCCCACAGGCCCTTGAGGTGGAAGCCTTACCCAGCGGTGGGGGCAACGTGCCAGGAAGTGCCCGCCTGGGTAACACCTGCAGGTGCAGGGGCGTAAGGCGGTGGGGGTGCAACAAGGTGGCAGGAAGTCTAATGGCATTTCCTTTTTTTTTTTTTTAAGATTTTATTTATTTATTTCACAGAGGGAGAGAGATCACAAGGAGGTAGAGAGGCAGGCAGGGCGGGGGGGAAGCAGGCTCCCCGCTGAGCAGGGAGCCCGATGCGGGCCTCGATCCCAGGACCCTGAGATCATGACCTGAGCCGAAAGCAGAGGCTTTAACCCACTGAGCCACCCAGGCGCCCTAATGGCATTTCCTATAAGGAGTCAGGGGAGCCCTCCAGCCTGAGATGACTGGCCTTACGGTGGTGGTGGCCAAGCCATGGAACCAGATTTGCAGCTGCTCAGAGGGGCAGTGCCAGAGCAGAAGGCCGATGGACTGCGCGGAGGGAGTGAGGCCGAGGGAGTCACGGTATCCCCCCAATTTGTGGCCCTGGCAGTAAGCTTTCCAGGGGTGTCACTCATGAGGTCAGAGTCTCCAGAAGGAGAAGACCAACAAGATGAAGTCTGCTTGCAACAAGCAGAAGTGGAGGTACCTGGGGGAAGCTCCAAGGGGGAGAGAGGTCCCCACAAGACAGCTCCGGCCTCATCTCGCCACCCCTTAGAGCCAAGCTGGTGTGAGAAATCTTTGTGGACCGAATCAGTGAGCCACTGACAGCTGGCCCTTGAAGCCACCTTGCTCACTTTGTTCTGTACCCTTCGTTTCTTTCTTCCCCTTACCTTTTTTTTTTTTTAAGATTTTATTTATTTATTTGACACAGAGAGATCAGATCACAACTAGGCAGAGAGGCAGGCAGAGAGAGAGGAGGAAGCAGGCTCCCCGCTGAGCAGGGAGCCCAATGCGGGCCTCGATCCCAGGACCCTGAGATCATGACCTGAGCCAAAGACAGAGGCTTTAACCCATTGAGCCACCCAGGCGCCCTTCCCCTTACCTGTTTACTTGGCCCATTCTATTAAGACCCACCTGCTCCAGGAGCGGCCCTCTGTGGTCAGTCTGCAGACTGCCAGGCAGGACCCTGAGGAGCCCTGGGGGTAGGGGGTGGGGAGTGGGGGTGACGCACACGTGGCTGCTTCATCAGGAGGCAGCTGTCGGGGTGCAGAACGGATTGATGCGCTCCCCTGGCCTAGACGGAGGAATGACGGAGGGCTTCCAGTGCGAGGCCCAGGCCATAAGGAAACCTCTGCAGAAAAGGCCAGACATGCTCAGCTGATCCGGGAGCACGGAAACCTCTGGCTGGGACTGTTTCCTGTCTGCCCGCCCAAGCATCAGCCTCAGTGATGGCAGCCACGAAGCCAACAGGCCCTGCCAAGGCAGCTGGAACGGAGCAGGCACTTGCCCGTGATGTGGGTCAGTGTGTCAGACGCAGAAGCCGGGAGGGAGCCAAGAAGGATGAAGCAGGCATCCCTGCTCTTGGGGCTCAGGAACAAGCCTCAACGGGGGCAGGAAAGGCAGCACAGAGGCCCTGCCAGCTTCCCAGGCCTAACGCACGCCTTCTGGGCCAGTCGGCTCCCTTTGCCCAGGGTACCCGTACACTTCGTCCCACATTCCTGCCTTTGCTTCTGCAGAGCTATCGCCGGGATGTGTTTCCCGTTCTCCCTGCCCATCCCCAAGCCTCCTCCGCGCTCACAGCCTGAGTCAAGGAGATGTTCAGTCCTTAGGGTTAGGGTTAGGTCGCTTCCTCTGATTCAGGACCACCTCCCCCGGGGAGCCCTCCCTGCCTCTTCCTGCCCCTCCCAACTCCCCCTCCTGGGGACACCTGTAGTCCTTCATCTGAGGCAGCCGATAGTGAATAGAGACTAAAGGGCGAGAGTCTGGGTGCAGACTCTGGTTCCAGCACTTAAGAGCAGTGTCTCAGCAAATGACTTACCCTCTCCATGTCTCGGCTTTCTCACCCATTAGCTAGTAGTTTCTACGCCGTGGAGCTGTTGGGGGCGGAAGTGGGCAACGCCTGTGAAGTGTTAGCACAGGGCCTGGAAGGGGAAGGCTTAACAGCCACTGTCACTTGGGAAGTCTGCGTTTCCTGGACTTTTCTCCGATGTGCACGTGTGTATGCATGTGTGCACGCACGTGGGTGCACGCACGCGTGGCAGAGCTCCTCTCTCCAACAGCAGTGGGTTCCTTGAGGAAATGCAAACACTCTATGCTTCCAATGCAGTTTATAAATAAAATAATCCTGGGCGCCTGGGTGGCTCAGTGGGTTAAAGCCTCTGCCTTCGGCTCAGGTCATGATCTCAGGGTCCTGGGATCGAGGCCCGCATCAGGCTCTCTGCTCGGCGGGGAGCCTGCTTCCTCCTCTCTCTCTGCCTGCCTCTCTGCCTACTTGTGATCTCTCTTTCCCTGTCAAATAAATAAAAAAAATCTTTAAAAATAAATAAATAAATAAAATGATCCTGCGTGTTGCCTTTGATGAAGGTCAAGTGATCCCAATCAGAGAGAACTGGACCTCTGAGAGGGGCTCACTCTTCAACCGGCTTGCGGACCTCTTGGCCCACTCCATCGTGCGCCCGGCGGAACCAAGTCAGGGGGAAATCTCAGAAGGTTTACCAGCTCGTCCTCTCACTTTGTTTCCCTTAGTCAAGTTAATCAGCAAGCAACAGGAAGCTCCGGAAGGGCAGGGACTGGGTGCCACACGCCCCACAGCGCCCCCTGCAGGGGCTGGAAGGAAGCCGGCGTGGGTTAAGTACGGCGCGCCAGGGGCCATCCTGAACATTTTAGGTACATGCTCTCTAATGCTCACAGGGGTCTCTTGACATGATATTATCCCCTCCACTTGAGAGATGAGCCATCTGAGGCTCGCGAGGTTAAACAACCAGCCTAACATCATCATGGCACCATTCGCTCACATGTACTTGCGGGGCGGGGGCGGGGGGCTCCTCCAGCAGTCCTCTTCCACCCGCCCATTGCCCCGTCCTAACAGTAGCTGGGAAACTCTTAAAAACACGTTATTTGAAAGAGTCTTAGAAGGTGCTCCTTTGGACGCAGATCTGGGGCCTGCACCGGAATGGGATACTGTCGGCGGAGGGGAAGTGGCTGTGCATCGCCCAACCTCCTCCTTCCAGTCGGGGGCGCTCATGTCCTGGGGCATAGAGCGGGTTGCCGGCTGATGGTTCTCAGCTCAGACTCTCTGGGAGTATGTCCCTCCATGGGGGCAGCAGGTAGCCAGTGATTGGCCTAGGCAGAGGGATGAAGGTGCAGTGTCCTCGCCTTGACTCAGTTGGACCAAGAGTCAGCCCAGCCTCACAGCTGCCCCTGGGAGGGGCTGGTGCCTCTGTCGCACTGAGGCTCAGCTCCTCTGTCTGCTTCGTGCTATTTTCCTCGCCCCCCCCCCCACGCAAGGCTCTGTTTCTGAGAGCATTCCCCATAAACCATCTGCATGCACCGCTCCCGCTCAGAATCTGCTTCCCCGTGTGATGGTTAACTTTATGTGTCAACTTGGCCACGGCACCCAGGTAGTGGGTCAAACACCAGTCTGGATACATTCATTACCATATTTTTTAGATGAGATTAATATTTAAGTTGGTGGACTGTGAGTAAAGCAAATGATCCTCCATAATGGGGGTGGGCCTCGTAAAATCAGTTGAAGGCTTTACATGAAAACAGACTGAGATTCCAGGAAAAGGGTATTCTGCCCCCAGACTGTCTTCAGACTTGAGCCATAGCATTAGCTCTTCCTTGGGGCTGTAGCATCTGACCAGACCTGCAGATTTTGGATGTGCCAGTCCCCATAATCTGGTGAGCCAATTCCTTAAAACAAATGTCCGTAACTCTAGCTATATAGCGCACACATCCTACTGGTTCTGTTTCCCTGAAGAACCCCGACTAATGCACCCTAGAACCCACCCTGAGACTTACAAAGTGGAAAGCACTCCCCAGATGGCCAGTTATGTTAATTCACTGGAGAGTTGGGGGGGGTGTCTCTGTACCTCTGTGGGACTCTGTCTTCTCATCTGTAAAGTGGGGACCTCATCTTCTCCGTCTCTATCAGCTCCCACACCGTGTGGAGCCACGCAGCTGCTCCTTGCTAGTCTGAAATGGGACCCTTGAATAAGACCGAAGATCCTTAACTCAGGCTCCCTGCAGTGAGATGAACTTTGGGGGAAGACTTTATATCGGGAGACTCTAACTCATGTTTTCCCTTTGATTTCCTTTCTGGTACTGTATTTTGACATTAGCCTGTGTTAAATAAAAACGGTTTATGACAAATTAAAATTTTTCTCCCAGCAAGTACAGTGTGGCGAGCAGCCGCCTTCCCGCCTGGGTAACATCTGATCACCATCATTGGGTTCTGGTGTCTACAATAGTTTCCTATAAATAGACGTTAAGAAAGACATACCCTAAGTCTTACTCTGCAGTTATGATTATGAACATCTGTTCATGTTTACAGAGGACCCAGATTAAGTTAGAAAATGTCAGAGCAAAGAATGTACAAGAAAACACCCACACCCTTCAGCTTTTGCTTTCATCCACAAATGTGTGGGGATACTCAGAGCTCCGCACTCCTGGGGCGGGGGGAGTTCACGATTATGAAAGCACAAAACCCACACGCCGAAGGTGCCCGTTAGAGCAGTGCTCCTCCGCCCAGAATCTTCCCCGGAGAAGGAGGCTCACTGTGAAAGGCTGGACCCTCCCCAGGACTTGGATCTGCCCGGATGCACAGACCTTGCCTAGGAGCCCACGCCAACGCCTTCGACCTCCCCAAGCAAAAGAGGCCAGGCTCTGGGGGAAGCCAGCGCCCCAGAAACGGCTGAGCTGCCTTGAGACTTGGTAGAAAATTGTAACCTCTGTTAAATGATGTCATCTGGTCCCGCAACTCTGATGCATGTTAATAATATTTTGAGGCTAATCTTGACATGCTTGATCAGCTTCTGGCAGGGGTTTCCCTTTCTACACTTGATCTTAGCCAAAAGGCCGAGAAGCGATGGGGGGGGGGTTCCCTTTCTATTTATTGATTTGATTAATTTTTATTTCATCGAGAGGAGAAGAAAGCTGACTCTCAGAACAAATTCGGCCTGAAAGCTAGTTCATGCTGCCTGGGTTTTCCTGGGGTGCAGACTGTGAACCAGGTACGTCTTTGCAGGCCCCCGGTAGTTGATGTAGTTGTCAAAAATGAGCCCTTCTCATGAAGATGTTTCAATGGCGTGACCCTGAAACCGTGTGCACACTGCATTTCCTTATCTGTGTTAATCTCTTTTATTCAGCGGTTACGCCCCTTTCTCATTTGGTTTGTGTCCTTTCTTCCTTTGATTAGATTTGCCAGTCTGTAAACTTTATCATTCTTTTTAAAGAGCTAGCTCTCCGGTTTGTCTATCAATTCCAACGCCTTTTTGTTGTCGTTCTCTAATTTTTTAAAACTTTGATCTTTATTATTCTATTACTCTTACTATTTTCCTTTGGGTTGTTTCTGTTCCTTTTCTAGTAAGTAAAGTCGGCCGCTTTCCTCTTTTTGATAATAACATTGTTTAAACTTGTGAATCTCCTTATAAATACCCTATAAAAATCTGCATCTTACAAAATCTTCTGTTCATTATTTTGATTGGTCTAGATCTGGTTTTATAGATACACGAGATATTTTCAAGGAAAAATCATGACAAGCAACAAAACAATCAAACAAAAAAGGAAGAAACCTGAAATCACCAGAAATCTCATTTCCCAGAGAGATGTTGGTATTTTAGTACACATTTTCTAGGTTTTTAAAAAAACCTTTACAAAATGGCATCACACTTAACACCATTTTGCAATATGCTTAATTTATCGAAGTAATAAAATTAGAACATCTTTCTTTGTCGTTATACTAGATTTACACTATTGATTTTAATAGCAGTCAAGAATTCATTCTGTGGTGCAGATTTTCCATAATTTACATCACCAATGGCCTATTATTAGACATTTAGACTGTTTTCATTTATTTTATCATCCTAAAACACACACAGGCTGCACTGTATATTTTTGTTGTGGATATTTGCAAACCTCTGTGATTATTTCCTCTGGATCAGGGAGTAGTGAAAGACCCGTGGGCTCCAGGGGAAAGTATGACTTAAACTTTTTGATGTTTCATCGTTCATTCTTCCCTAGAACAGCTGTATGCTTCATTTTGGACTACTGGTGGGGGGAGAAATGGTGATTTTAATCTGAATTTATTATTTGATTTTTATTATTTATTTGCAAATTATGAATTTTTTATGCATTTATTGGCCCCTTGTCTTTTTCGGACAACCCTTTCCTATCCCTGACCCTTTTTTCTTCATTCTGATTAATCTGCAGAGGCTTTTTGCTCTTCGTCATATTTATTACAAATATTCTGGCGACTGTACTGTTACACATTCAACTTCACTTAGGTACTCCTGCCCTACGGAATTTTAAAAGTTCTACTCAGTTAAATATATCAAACTTTTCCCTCAAACTTTTTCCTTTCACGGTTTTCACCTTTGCACCTGTTTCGAGAGCTCTTACACAGTGAAGATCACATTGTAACTCATTTGTTATGATTTACTTGTTTACATTTAAGTGTTATAAGCACGTGGGATTCATTTTAGTGTGTGATATAGAAGACGATTTTATTTTTCGCCCGGTAGCTAATCGAGCTAAGCGGTCTCAGTCGTGCCCCACCCTTCCCTCCTGGGGAAATGCCCTTATCATATAAAAAAATCTATGCAGATACACACAAAATCACACCCTTACATCTTTCAGTTTTTGCAACATTGTCCCTTATTCACAGAACCAGCAGCAGGCCACCGGAGGGGTAGAAAGGGCTAGCCCTGGACCCGTTTTGCCAACACTAGAGCCTGGCCCCCTCACAAACACACAGATCTGAGCAAGTCACTTAAACTCTGAACTTTGGTTTCCCCAAGGGTGGTTGTGAGGATCAAGGAAGAGGCTGCAGACAGAGTTCAGGGCTTGGCACCTGGCACTTTCCAGGATTCGATAATATGGGTGTGACTGCTGTTGACACAGACAGGCCAGCGGAACCCAGATGTCAGCCGGGTACCCTCTCGCCCTTCCAGGGAAACTTGGCTCCATCCCCTAGAGCGGGTGGGAAGAGGGAGCCGTGCAAACCCAGAGCTCACTCAAGATTCCAGAACGTTCCAGGGCGTCCCTGCGGATCTCAACCACTCACTCCAGTTGTGAAGGTCTGTCCCTGCTTAGAGCTCCAGCCCCCGCCCCGTTAGATCTCCCCCCTCACACTGACGACCACAGGCTTTCCTAAGTCCAGGAAGTGGAGGGAACAGAGGAGGCACTTATAAAGGTGAGCATGTGAAGTGGAGCAGGAGGCCCCCCACTCCGATTGCTGGTCAGGCTCCCCGTGGTTGTCCCTCGCCTTCTTCACTGCCCTCTCTGCATACCCCTCCCTCCCCGCTCCTTTCCCAAACCCCAGAATCAAAACCACAAACGCTTCTCATGCCTCCAACACGGCAGCGCCCCCATCCCTGACCCCCGGGCTCCCGCCAAGCCCATACCCACGGGCTCTCCTCCTCCCCAGGTGGACCCCACAGGGCCAAGCAAGACCGTGCCTTCCCTGAGAGGGGTGTCACTGCTCAGATGCTAGCGTGGCCTTCTTGTTATATTTCTACTACTACCGGTGCTAATAATAATGGTAACACCCCCAGGTATTCCGTGCTTGCTGTAAGCCAGGCGCACGCTCTGCATTATGTCTTTCAAACGTCATAACAATTCTACGAGGCAGCCATTGGGCGTGAATGTCATGGGAGGAAGGTTGTCAGGGTTCAGAGAACGCAAGACGAGACGGGGCCACAGGGAAGCATCAGTGGGGGCTCTGCGTATGCCCACGCCTGACTCCAAAACCTGGACTCTCACTTAGAGCCTGCGCACCTGGCTCTTGATACATATTTCTACCTTGTCCATCTGGAACTTTCTACCATGCAACGTGCACGATAGAAAGATCCTTCTGGCTACAGTCAAGAGGGTGGAGGGATCGTCTTACCCACCATTATGCCCGAGACTCCGTACATGACATGGACTTGGGCAGCATGTTTATTTGAAACAGGATTATTTATCTTCTACCCTGAGTTTGCCTGGGGTCTTCGCTTCCATACCACTGCACCTAGATGGTGACATAAAAGCTGAATTCACATCCTGAGTAAGAGCCACAGGAGAAAGTTAGGCACTTTTCCTAAAGTTACACCCACTTTATAACTGGAGGGACATTGAGGTACAGAGGTTAGGTGACCAGGAAGGTCTGCACAGCAGGTCTCTGGCGGAGCTGGGATAAAATTCTAGACCTCTCAACACGGGGCCTGGTGACACCTCCCTGAGCCACACTGCTTCCAGCTACCTGTTCTCACAGCCCCTGCGGGACCCCCGGGCTCTGCTTCCAAGGACGGCTTCCATGTCTTCTTTCTACCAGGAGTGCTGATCTTGCTTCCTTGGGTTACACGGAGTCTCTGTTCAGGCCTGTTTTAGAGGGCTGAATTGCGCAGACCCTCCCAACCCTTACACGGTCAGGATCTGGGCTGGTGCCTCGATCCCCAAGACCACTTCCTGAGAGGGAAATTAACATCCCTGGCACCGGGGCTGCCCTACCCACAACCAAGCCTCGCCTCCCACAACCCCTGCTGGGAAATAGAGCGGGGTGCTCCTTCGTGCAGGGCCAGCTCTGCTTGGTCCAGGGAGCCACTTGGCCCACAGAGGGCCCACTCATAGACTGGCCTCCTGTGACACGGTGGACCCTGCGGTTCCCTGCACACACCAATGCATGCATACATGTATTCTCCCATTTTTCCTGTGGACATTCCACCTGCCCCTCGGAAGCCATTACGGCTACCCTTCCTCCAGGAAGTCCTCCTTGATCTCCCTACAGCTGCTTCTCTCTCCGTCTTCATCCCACAGTTTCCTCCCCTACCCCGAGTGGTGGGTCATCTCTGTCTTTGGCTCCCTCGCAAAGAGAAGACAGAACCTGGGCTATATTCATGTCTGAGAACCCGGCACCCGGAGCTCTGCAATTTACCCACTACCCTCAAGTTCATTGTCTCTCTGTCTCTAACACTGCCCAAGAGCAAGCAGGGCAGAGACCCACCCCATTTCACAAACGAGGAAGTAAGCCTGCAGGAGGAGTGGTGCCAACCAGGTCCAGGCCACACCAGCCTTATTAAAAAGTTCTGTTTCCTGGACTTGACTTTGCAATGCAGATTTCATGCAAATGCTGGGCAGTGAGTGACTCCAAATAAATATTTACAGGTTTGTCAAGTGTTGCAATGAGCCCGCAGATCCCTGCATAAAGAGACCTCATGAACACCAATGAAGTCACACTTCCCGCACCTAGAGTCCCTGCCTGCTGGCGCCAGGGCCGTCCCTCCCAGAGTGAGTTCCCGCTGAATATATTCACATGCAACAGGCCAGGTGCCATCAGCTCCTGCACCTAGGCGGGGGCCAGTTGGATGCCCCACGTCACCACTAAGCCAGCTGGGGAAGAGGGGTGAGGGATGGTTCCAGGTCTTGGAATAAACTCGTGGCACTTTCTCGCTTGCTGGGGAGACCTGGAATTGGGGTTATAACTGGACTCCCCCACCCCCGCCATAGTCTTACTCTCTCTGTGAATCAGTCCGGAAGGTGGGGTCATGCAGTAACAATTCTCAAATCTCTGTACCTGACACTACAAATGTTTATTTCTTGCCTCCTGAAAATCTGCTGTGGTCCCAGGGAAGGGACTGTGTGTGTAATACAGCCTGCTTTGATCTCCCCATCAGTGTGAGCTCCCCTCCTGGATCGCTGGGGCAGAGGAGCGGAGAAGCCAGGGAACTTAGGGAACTGCACTGGGATTACGGTGGCCGGAAACTGCCACGTGGCTCTCCCTGCCACGCTGTGTACGCCAGGAAGAGTTACATGGTCCTGACACCGGCTGGAGAGCTGGAGAGCCTCCTGATGCCAAGGGAAAAGGGCATCTAGATGTTCGTACTGTCCGTTACATGCTTTCCAGCGACCCAAACATTGTGGGTCTTTCTGTTTCCCCTCCACTCTTAAAGATACTCATTTGAGGGGGCACCAGGGTGGCTCCGTCGATTAAGCATCTGCCTTCAGCTCGGTCATGATCCCAGGGTCCTGGAATGGAGCCCCGTGTTGGGCTCCCTGCTCAGCGGGCAGCCTGCTTCTCCCTCTCCCTCTGGCCCACCCATGTGCGCTCTCCCTCTCTAATAAATAAATAAATAAATAAAATCTTTTAAAAAAGATACTCATTTGGGGCCACGCATTAGTCAGCTAATGCTGCATAACAAAGCATTCCAAAAACGCAGTGGTTTATAACAATAAGCACTTAGTTCTCCTGTTCACAAGTCTGTAGAACGACTACCATGGCTGTGCCCCAGGTTCCAGGCTGGCCTGGCTTGGCTTCAGGCACTGAGCTGGATTCAATCGTTTCCTTGGATCAGGAGCTGCTCTGGATGTATTCTTATCTTGGTGGATCAGAGGAGCACAAGAGGAGAGACCATGCAACACATTTAAGGTGTCTGCACACATCACATCTGCTAAGAGTCCATTGGCCAAACCCAAAGTCAGGGGTGGGGAAGTGTCCACCATGAAACCATGGGCAGCAGGAGGATGTATAATTCTCTTAGGGGGAAAAGCAAAGATTTGGGAACAATGATCCAATTACCACAAGAGCTCTTTGGGGAAACCATGGTGATCTGAATCCCAGCTCTACCCTGACCAAGCCTCTCTACCCCTCTGTGCTTCAGCAGCCACTTCTACACATGGGGCTAAGACCTTTCTCTCAGATGTCCAGTGTGATGCAATCATCACAAATAACAGTTGAGTTCCCACCACATGTCAAGCCCCAGGGGAAATGTTCTGTCCACCAATAGCTCTTCAGCCCTTGAGGGCACTCTTCCTTCCCCCAATCACTCACACATTTGTGCGGATTAGTGTGTGGAGTGGATCCCAACCAGAGAAGAGATTTGGGACCTGGGAGCCCAGGCATCTACCAGAGCAGAAGGAAGGGTGCTGAAGGGAAAGCAAGAAGAGATCTGAAGGTCAAAGTCGCCAACTTCACAGATGCCACGACTGCTGCCCTAAGGGATTTGGAAGGGCTAAGGGCTCGAGGTGTGGCACTGCCACAGGTGTCCTTCTCACTCTTACCTTCAACAAATGTTGACTGAATGCCAGCCCTTCACTAGGCTCTAAGGATGGGGAAACTGAGGCACAGAGATTTTTTTCCCCCCACCCCTTCTGTTCTTACTAAATGTACAGTGTGTATTAGGCAGGGTTCTCCAGAGAAACAGAACCAGAAGGAGATATAGATATGGAGAGAAAGAGTGAGAGATTTATCATAAGGAATGGGCTCAAGTGATTATATGGAAACCGAGGAGTCTGAAGATCTGTAGGCAGCAAACTGGACATCCAGGAGAGCCAGTGGTGTAAGTTCTATTGCCAAGCCAGCAAGCTCAAGACCTAAGAAAAATCAATGCTTTGGTTCAAGACCAAAAGCAAAAAAGGGGGGGGGGAAGCCCATGGCCCAGCTCAATCAGTCAGGCACAAAGAGTTTCCTTTTACTCAGGGAAGGTCAGCCTTCTTGGTTCTATTCATCCCTTCAACAGATTAGATGAGGCCCACCCACATTAGGGAGGGCAATCTACTCTGTTTAGTCTACCAATTCAGATGTTATTCTCATCCAGAAACACCCTCAAAGATACACCAGAATAATGTTTGACCAAATATCTGGGCTCCCCATGACAGTCAGGTTGACACATAAAATGAAACACACACAGCCTAACAAGGAATAAAGAAACTGAAGGGGCAAATACAAGTGGGATGAGGACAAGAGAGAAGCATCAGGCTCCACGAGAACTCACAGTGAGGAGTGCTTGCCTGGCATGAGAATACTTTGTGCCCAAATGACAGAAGGGGAAGCAGAGGCACTCAGTGGTGTTCCTGGCGTCCGTGAGCAGGTGAAGGGGGCATTTTTGGAGCTGGAGAACTTTCTGGAGAGAAAGTTGAATTATGCAGTGATGATCATGGCCATCAAGCTCTCCATGGTGCTTAGAGGGGAAGGCAGTAATATTCAGATTTCCCACCGAGATCGAAATTCTTACAGTAGAAAAATTTGACTGGATGTGGCCAATCTGTGAGGGGATTATCAAGCTTCGACGGTAATATTTGCCACCTCAAGGAAGCATCCTGAAAGTAAGGTTTCGCTAGCCCTTGCCTTTTTTTTTTTTTTAAGATTACCAGGTTTTTTCTCATCTCTTTTTTATTTTTTTATTTTTTATTTTTTATTTTTTTAAGATTTTATTTATTTGACACAGAGAGAGAGAGAGATCAGATCACAAGCAGGCAGAGAGGCAGGCAGAGAGAGAGAGGAGGAAGCAGGCTCCCCGCTGAGCAGGGAGCCCGATGCGGGCCTCGATCCCAGGACCCTGAGATTATGACCTGAGCCGAAGGCAGAGGCTTTAACCCACTGAGCCACCCAGGCGCCCTCATCTCTTTTTTAAGAAAATTAGTTCATCCTTCTTTTCAGAGAAGACCCTGTGGGGTTAAATAACTGACTCAACTTCCCACAGCCAGGCAGCCGGGCCTCAAGATTTATGCTCCAACACCAGACCAACGTGTCCCCTGGACTTTTGTCTACCCAGAATTCAGTGTCTGTTTCTCAACAGCCAGATGACCTGTGTCCTCCCACGGATCCGCTCCGGGGGGACCATCTGAACCAAACTGGGTTAATGGTGAACCTGAGATCTGCATGCATTCGGCTGCCCATTCCCTTAGGGGAAGAGCCCACTGCTGAACACATACACGTGGGAGGGAAGGACCTGCCTTCAAGGACTCCCCGGATTCCTGACATTCCACGCCTCCACCTTCCTTCCCTCGGCTGAAGGACTCAAGGCCTCTTTAATTGGAGAGTTGTGCGGTTAGGCAAGTCTAACTTGCTCCCTGAGGAGACCCCAAATCGCAGGCTTGGCCGTGGTTCTACTTTGCATCTGAGTACCTGCTGGAACCGTTTTTCTGGAACAAGAATGGGCTCGAGGTCCTCTTGGTTAAGGGTAAACCAATATTTGCTCTAGATTTTGAAAAAGGAAGGGATCCAATCAGCCAGTCCCGGTCGCGTCTGGCAGAGGTTAGGAGAAGGGGACTCTTCCATTAAAAGCCCAGCTCATGTTTTATGTATTTCTAAAGAGCCACAATTTGAACCTAATTCCTCCTCCTTTTAAGAAAAGAACCCCAAAGTTGGTATTTAAAATGTCACATGCAGCCAGCGTCCTCCATGGGTCACAGAGGGTGGGACAATTTATAGTGAGAAGTAATAAAATCGACGCTGAATGACTTCAAGACCCCGAGAGTTGCCCAAGAGGTCGGGAAGAGAACACTTGAAACCAAACCATGAATAAATCTTAGGAAAGCTGAGAGCAGAGCTTTCAGGAAAGGAAGCTGGTAAACAGACTGAGTTTTAACTTTGAATCCACATTATGAGGGTTGCGGGTCACTGGGCACCCGAAGTCGGCCCCTCACCAAGGTCACCTCTCCTGAAGCGAGATGTCTTTGTTTGCCAACGAGACCGCTTGAGACCCTGGGCCACGGAGCCAGTGACAGGCAAAGCTGGCATGTGAGCCTGCGTCTGCCTGGATTCACGCCCACGAGGGACCTGGAACAGGGCGGGGCACTCAGGAACCACTAGATCCATCCAGTTGTGACAATTATTACTATTTATTACTACGCATTATTACTTCAAAGCCTAACACCATAAGCTTTCAGGCCTTGTGGGTCTTGGTGTGATCCCCTAAAAAAAAAAAACCAAACCAAACCAAACCAAAACAAAACTCTTCCCAAAGTGATCTCAATGCTTCGGGAAACTCCGATGGTATGTTGCCAGGAGTGGGAAGAGGCAGAAACAGTTAACCATCGCCGACACACCCCCTTCCCATGCCTGCCCCCACACATTGCGGGAGGGTCACAGCTTTCAGGTGCCCCTCTTGTCTTGCAATTGCTTTATTTACCAGTAGGTGTGCACACCTCCCCATGTGGGTACCCAGAGCGGGCGCCCCCGGACACCCCCACTGCAGCTGGCTGCAGGTTGAGGACTCGGGCAGCCCTGGGGCCAGGGAAGACGCCCCATGCCGTGATGGATTTTGCACAGCTTATCATCACTCCCCATAACCAAACCTAATTATTACCATCCTTCAAATTAATTCCCTCTGAGATGGAGCAATTTGGCCATGAAGTTTGAGTGCATCTGTGAACCGACTGCGCACGCGCACAGGGGCGCGGAGGGCAGGGCCACTCTGTTTTGCCGTGTTCTGGTCTGTTCTGTTTCGTTTAAGCATCTTCATCCCCAGAGCAACTCTTCTGCAGTTTCTGGCAGCACAAATCCTCCACTTCAGCCCTGCTCAGCCTACCCCGCCCCTCCTCCTCGGAATCCGGGTCCTCCTCGGAATCCGGGTCCTCCTTCGAAGCCCGCTGCTCCCAACCTGGGCTGCACGTGTGAACCACCCAGTGAGGTTTTGAAAACTCCTGAGGCCTAAGCAGAGCTCCGGCCCAATTAAACCAGCGCTCTGGGGGCAGGGCCTGGGCATCTGGGGGTTTGAAGCTCTGCAGGTGACCCCAGTGTGTGACCGGTGGGAAACAGCCGATTCTAAGCCAACCCTTAATGCTTCTGTTCTGTACACGACCTCTAATTTCACCTGCCCTCACCCTAACGTACACACACCCCACAACTATTTTTCTTTATGATAAAAATGTTACTTCTATTTTGTTCATTTTGGAGGAGGTAAGAGAGGCAATAGTGTAAGAATACAAAAGAGTATGGGAAAAAGTCTTCCTCCTGCCTCGTCACCCCCCACCCCTGCCACCACCGCCCCGCTCCCCTCCCCAGAAGGAAAGGCCCCCGTCCTCTGCTCTCTGAGGACATCATGACTGAGGGAATGGCAGAGTCTTTGGGTCACAGAGGCCTGCGTTTGGGTCCTGCTTCTGCCATTGATTTCCCATAGGACCTTGGATTAGTCCTTTCAGCTCTCTGATCCTGTTTCCTGTCCGTAAAGGGGAGGCAACCAACCCCTGCCTCTGGAAGATGGGAAGGAAGGAGGCGTTTGGGGTCCCTGTTGCAACTTAGCAAATGATTCCAGCACTTAAGAAAACCAAGCATCCTCTCTGCTCATGGTTCTGTGGGCCATGAATTCAGGCCTGGATCGTCCTGGTCCCTGAGGTGTCCCCGGGGGTCATTCTCCCGGCTGGTGACTAAGCTGGACTAAGAAGATCCAAGCCAGGTCCCCTCACATGACCGATACATTGGGACCCCTCGACACGGCCCCTCCCCTGGTGGCTTCCCCACAGCACGGCGTCTGGGGCTCGGACACCGAGGGCCCTCGACAACGCGATGCTAATCTCTTCAAGCCAACTATCAAAACTCACACGGCCCACCCAGATTCAAGGGAGGAGAAAACCATGCCAAGTCTCGACAGGAAAGTGGTATGGTCACACCACAAAAGAGCACATGGGATGGGATATTGCCGCGGTATCTCTGGAAACACGAGGTCCCCCAGGGGGAGTGAATGCAAAGTGCCCAGCCACCATTCACCCAGTCCTGTGTGGACCACTGGGGTGGATTCCTGAAATGCCAAGTCACGAGAGTCCCCCTCCCCATGTCACCACATCCTCTTACCTGCTGGCCGCTCTGGTCTGCTCTGTCCACCACCTGATGCGTCCTCCTTGTCTCTTCTCATCACCGTGTCTTCCTGCTCAGATTCTTCATGTTCACCACCAGGAAACAGCTTAAAGTCACTTGTGCCCGAAGACTCCTGCGCAGGAAGACAGAGTACCTCTATGTTTGAGCCCCCGTGATGGCGTGGGCTCTTCGCCAGTTGCTCGGTAAGGATGAGATTGAGAGGGGACTTGGCGACCAGACCAAGCAAGGTCTCCAATGGCCTGTAAGGGGTGGGAGCTTCATTCTCCAAGCACAGAGGGAACCCTGGTGGGCATTTCTGGGAGAGGAGAGACCTAACTAGACAGACAGACATCTGGGCAGCTCCGGGTGAACAGAGGGCAAAGACGCGAGGTTTCACCGCGCACTGTCTTGGTAGTTCGAGTTCTGAAACCTGGACAGTCAGAGCAAGGCTATGCATTCCCAAACTCCCTCCCTGTAGAGAGGGAGACTGTGGCCTGGAGGGAAAGGGACCTTCCCATGGTGGGGACCACGGGCCTTTGGCCGTGCAGCTGGATTCCAGAGGACATGTATGCAAGGCGTGTGTCTGACATTGAGAAATGTCTTCGCAGCGTAGGGGGTAATGATTGATAGGTCTGATGAATGCATCCCCATTATTATTGAAATTTATACACAGTCTACCAATCGAAGACTCTCTCCGTGCATGCATCTCATTTCGCATTCACAGCTGTTGTTTTTCAGCTGGGGACCTGGGAGTCTGGCCCCTGGATTGACAAAGCTGAAATCTGGGGGCGCCTTCCAGAAAGCACATTCTGGACCTAAAGGCCCTATTTGGAAACTGCTCTCTGCCAGTAATTCACAAGGGGCCCCGGGCAAGGTGGCTACTGAACATGAGCCCTATTCTAGGAAGATAAAGCACATCACCCATGAGATAATCCAGTCCAGACCCTCGAATAGCCAAGAAGGTTCTGGTTCCCTCCAACAACTCGTTCAGTCACTCATTAACAGATATTTCGAATACCGACGATTTGACAGGTGCTACAGTAGGTGCTAAGGACACAGGAAAATCACCATAGACAAGGATTCTGTTCTCCTGTGCTTTATTGTGACGGCAGCAGACAGACTACAAAGGACACAAATCAACAAAGCGAAATAAAAATAAATACAGCTCACGATAAGAGCCATGAAGGAAATGAGCAGTGTCGTGAGAGGCATGCACTGTGAAAAGCGATTTGATTTGGGGGCGTCGTTGCATAAACACGCCTGAGCCCTAAGACATGCCGGGCCCTGGGCTGAGTCTTTGTATGCCGCTCGAGAGAGCCGGCCCAACACTGCAAAGGGACAAGTGACGTCCAGAGCCAGATACGGCATGGAGGCAGACATCGGCATCGACCAAACTGTACACTCACCCAGGTTTTGTCTCTACAAACTCAGAGGTTCACTGCTCAGGGTTCTAACTCCACTACATTCTAGGGCACACTACATTCTGAGACACGCTGCTTAGCCTTTTGGAACCGGGGTGTCCTCACCTGTACGATGATGGTAATGATAGGGCCGCTCACATAGGGTCGTTGTTGTGAGGATTAGAATATTTAGTACACAGAAAGCCACACAACAGTGCCTTCGCTACTATTACTCTCCACATCCTTGGGTGGGGCTGTCACTGGCTTGAGGGTCTTTTGTGTGGAGTTGGCTGAGAGAAAAGGGTGCCGGGCAGAGGCCTGTCTCTGGTTGGGGTCCCCCAGAAGCACAGCCTGAGGCAAGGAGTGGCACATAAGTAGCTTACTGGGGCGGTGAAGGGGATACGGCTAGGAAGTGAGGAGTGGGGAAGGCCACCAGGGAAGGGGGTGTTGTCACGCCCCTGTGCACTATGGATAACTGGAGCTTAGTCCCCGAGGGGATCTCCAGAGCCAGGGACGTCCACAGCCTTGAATTTATCCCACGACAGGGAGAGGGAGTCGGGGTATTGATACACCAGCTCTTCCTCATTGACTGAGGGCCACGGTCGTGGTACCAGGAGTGGTGGCATGAGGAAGAGAGAGCATGAATTTTCAGCAAGCCTATCGCCCATCCTGGCAGGCAAAGTCGGCCGTGGCAGCCCCAGAAAAGCCCCCGAGAAGCTGTGGAGGTCTCAGCAGTTGGGATATGTGCACCGCAGAGGCCTGGACACGGAAACGTGGATGGGCTCCAACAGAGCCCAGTGCAAAAGTGCAGCATGAGGAGAGACACAGTCAGGCACAGTGGACGGCAGGTCATTATCCCCCAGAGGCCGAACAAAAGCCATGAGAGATATGATGTCATGCTGATCCCGGGACAGAGGGGGCCTTGAATGCCACGCTAAGGAATTAGGACTCCATTCTGTGGGCAGCAGGCAGCCCCTTGAGGTGTTGGAGAAAGGGAGTGATGCAGAGATAAGAAACAGCAAAATCCTTGAGGTTGTGGGTCTACCCCACCCCCACATGTTCCCAGAAGCTGCTGACCGCATCCCTGCTATGCGCTTCCCACAGCCCAGAAAGATGAGCCAGCCAGGAGGTCCCAAAGACACAAACTCCAGGGACAGCTTAGAAGGAATACTCTGCCAAACCACTTGGGTAGGGGAAGATGCCCCCCGCCCCCGACAGAGACAGAGACATTCTTAAGTAAGAGTAGGGTCAATCACCACCTCCACGGATGGTCATGGGACTGAAGAGTCAGATATGCAAGCTTGGCCCAGAGCTGGATTCCTGGGCACAACAGTCCAGGGGCTTCCAAGAGAGGTTCTCCTTTGCCCCTAACCCCGGCCACCCCATTCTTCCTCTGAACAAATGTCAGTTACTAGAGACTATTGTCTGAAAGATGGTTATAGCGCCAGTGTTCTCCAGACATGTGGGTCTCGGGCTGACCCTGGCACTGCCAGAGGGGCGCTGAGGAGGAAGAGAGCCACAGTCCCTTTGAGCGCCCACAGGCACTGCACCGGGCGTGTGCACTGCACAAGGCCCCCACTCAATTCTCTCCCTCAGCTGGCAGGAAAGAGGGTCTCACCTCCATTATCCAGAGCTAAAAACTCAGGCTACCAGAGGCTACTTAGAAGTTTGTCTTAGCAAAGAGCAGAACTGGAATTATAACGGGGACTTCGAATACCCTGGATTAAGGAGTCCGGACTTAGGAAAGTCCTGTGGTCAGGAACAAAAGGGTGGGTCCATCGGAGTGTGAATCCCTGCAGAGGAGGCCTTGCCGTGTGGTGGACTTGACGTGAAGGAGGGGAGGGAAATGCGCTCCAAAGTTCCCCAAGTCCTAAACGTTTACATCACCACAGTTTACAGAGGAGACACGAAGTTGGGAGAAGGGAAGCGAGGGGCAAACTATTGGGAAGGAAGGTCTGCTCATGAACCAGCCGGCTGTCTGCAGCGACACCTAGGAGAAAAGGCAGCATGCCAACACTGTTATTAAAAGAGACGTTTTGCTGACATGAGTGAATCAGAGCGATAGAAGGGGAGGTCAGGGGGAGAGGAGCGCGCGCACAGCTCGGAGCCCGGGCCCTGCTCCTGAGCTCCCAGACGCAGTGAAAGGGATCCTTGCCCCATTCTGGACGTCTGTGTGTGTGCATACATGTGGGTGCACATGTGTGTGTGTGTGTGTGAACTGGGGTTGAGCGTGTGTGTGCTTACGCACATATACATGCCTGTGAGTTTACGTCTGCGTGCGTGCGTGCCTACGTGCTCGCACTAATCTACTGTGAAGTGTGCATGCGCGCGTGGGAGCGTGTGCACGTGCCCCTGTGTGCTTGTGCCCTCGTGCACCCGAGCACGCGCGTATGTTCCTGAGCACACGTGCGTTCATGCACGACGGAGCGTTTGCGGGGAGGTCTCTGTTGTGGTGCTCTTCCCTAT
The DNA here is from genome assembly GCA_002007465.1 of Ailurus styani. Classification (NCBI taxonomy): domain Eukaryota; kingdom Metazoa; phylum Chordata; class Mammalia; order Carnivora; family Ailuridae; genus Ailurus; species Ailurus styani. The sequence goes on along the minus strand of LNAC01000567.1, from coordinate 502,217 downwards.
CGTCTGCCAGGGCAGGTGGCAAGTTCGTGTGCAGAGGGAGGGCACTCGGCTCATAGTCTTAGCACTTCGTAGGTGCTGTTAAGTCAGACCTAAAACCTCGGGTTCTTGCCCTGAGCATTCATGGTCTGAGCCCCTAAAGAAAGGAAGAGTTTAGAAGCAGGAGCTGAGGGTAGGGTTCCATTCTCTTGCCGGCAGAATGGGAACTGATTTCCTTCCCTTGTCTTCCCTGCTGGGATTCCTGGTCTCCCCTCAGTCCTGCCTCCCCCTGCCTTTGTTCCAGCACTTCCTTCCACTCCAGGAGTCATCCTTCCCATCTCAGGCTCTCGGATTCTAAAGCACTCACTCTCCACATCTCCTTCTCCATGACCGCCCCCCCCAAACTTCACCTCCCTCCCTTCCTCTCATACCACTGGTCTCTGCTCACCCATCACCTCTTCCTGGAAGCCTTCACTGTCCCATGGTTGTGTTTCTATTTTTTTTTTAAAGGCAGCTCGGTTGATATATTCATATATACACACAATCCACTCATTTAAAGTGCATGATTCTGCGGGCTCAGCATATTCACATGGTGTGCTACAATCTAATTTTAAGAACTTCATCCTGGCAAAAGAAGCCCCATAACCATTAAAGATCACCCCCCATTCCCCCAACCGCACCCCTACTTCCTATCTCTACGGATTTGCCTATTTGGACCTTTTCACATCGGCGGAATCATACAATACGTGGTCTTCGGCGACCAGCTTCTTTCACTTAGCCTAATGTCTTCAAAGTCATCCATGTTGTAAAATGTATCAATACTTTATGCCTTTTTACTGCCAAAGAACATTTGGCTTGAGGTATGGAGGCACCACATTGGATTTAGCCATTCATCAGTTGGTGGACACGTGGGCTGCTTCCATCCACTCTTTGGCAACAGGAATAAAGCTGCTATGAACGTTTGTGGACAAGTTTTTCTATGAATGTAGGTTTCCAGGTCTCTTGGGAATACACATAAGTGTGGAGCTGCTGGGTCACATGGTGACTCTCCGTTTCACTTTCTGAGAAACTGCCAAACTGTTTTCCAAAGTGGCTGCGGCATTTTACGTTCCCACCAGCAATCGGATGACTGAAACCTGTTCACATCCTCGCCATCACTTGGGAGGGTCTGACTTTGATCTGAGCTGTCCTACTAGGTGCGAAGTAGAATCCCAGCGTGGTTTTGATTTGCGTTCTCTGCTAACAAATGATGTTGATGCTCTTTGCTTCTGCTTGTTGCCATGTGTAGGGTCTTCTCTGGAGGAACATCTGTTCAGATTCTCCGCCCATTTTTTTCAATTGTCTTTTTTTGTTGTTGCATTGGAAGAGCGCTTCACGTCCTTCTGAAATCCTATGCCCTCATCATACATGGGACCTGCAAACATTTTCTCCCGGTCTGAGGACTGGCTTTTCACTGTCTTCTTTTTTTTAAGATTTCATTTATTTATATGACAGAGAGAGAGAGAGAGATTACAAGTAGGCAGAGAGGCAGGCAGAGAGAGAGGAGGAAGCAGGCTCCCTGCTGAACAGAGAGCCCGATGCGGGACTTGATCCCAGGACCCTGAGATCATGACCTGAGCCGAAGGCAGAGGCTTTAACCCACTGAGCCACCCAGGCGCCCTGGCTTTTCACTTTCTTGACGGTGGTCTTCAAAGCACAAAATTTTTTCATCTTGTTATTACCCAAATGTCCCTATTTCTCTCTCGTTGCTTACGTTTTTGGTGTCATTTCTAGGAAAACCACTACCTAACCCCTGGTCGTGAAAATTTACACCTGTGATTTCTTCCCAAAGGTTTATAGTTTTAGTTCTTATATGGAGGTCAATGATGCATTCTGAGCATTCAACAGATATTTACTGAGGAGCTACTATGCGCCAGCTACTGATCTAGGGTTAGGGACACCTCAATGCGTCAAGGAGCAAAGCACGCAATCTCCCATCCTTGAAGAGCTGCTATCCAGAAGTAGAAACAGATAATAGCGAAGGAAACAAACAAGAGAGACTGAGCTGGGATTGAGGGCTGAGTAATGAAACCACAGGGCATATTCAGGAAGGTGGGCAGTTCCATGCGCCAGGAGACCTGAAGCAGGTGTTAGGGGCGTCAGCGGGAGGGAAGACCTTGGGTGCTGGCCGAAAGGGCTTTCCTAATTCTTACTTTATTTACAAATGGCAGACTGAGGCCCAAGGAGGGGAGACAGGGTGTCCAGCTCTGCACAGTGAGGCAGCAACAGTACCCAAATAGGACTTCTCATTCCTGTAGGTCCAACTTCTACCACACCCCGCCGTTGGGAGTCAGGCTGTCACTGGAAGAACAGGGTGCATTTTCTACAGAGCAAGGTTTGTGTCTCTATCCTAGCTCGGCGGGGAGACAGTAGCAGGAAATGCCATGATAGTACCTCAGCAGTGTCTTGCATTAACTACTAAACCCCTCTCAGATTCGATAATCCACGCGGGTGATTTTTATGGACAATCCCCTCACTGTGAATGGCTCTGCTTTAAGACAGGCTATTCTGCCTTCAGTTTTGATAAGATAGTATCTCAGTTAATCCATTTCTCTGTTGGGCTCTGCTGAAACTTCTCACCTAATCTTCATTATCTCCTACCACGGGCTTTGGTTGGGACTTGAGTGGACCAGATTCACCCCAAGGGCCTCCACGCAGATCTAAGAAGTGGAGATAGAATTCAGCCCTCTGTCTGGGGCCAGGTGGGCTGTCACTTCCCTGATTTGTTATCAGCTGGACTCTGGTTCCCAGGCCATAGAAAAATTCCACGGCCTGACACATTTTCCCTTTTGGGGTGGGGAGATCTGTGGCTACTTTGTGGGAGCCCTCTTGGCCTTGGCCACAAAAGAACAAAAACCCAACTATGAGTCTGCCGTGGGAGCTCTGGGCCAGGAATCAGGCATTTTGGAATTTTAACAGTGATCAGAATGGTCTCCATTGGAGACCATCTTGCAGGTCACCTCTGACCCTGTCCCCAGGGAGAGGGAGACTCAGCCTACTGTGGTTGGGGGAACCCCTCCCTGCAGGTGGAGATAGCACTCCACCAGGAATCAGGACACCCGGGTCTTGTGTCATTGGCTAAGTCATGCCCCCCTCTCTGGGTCTCGGTGTTTCGATTACAACATTGCAGATCCGGCTTGGCCGTTGTGCAAGGCTCCTGGTGACTCAGCTGGCTTTGGAACTCAGGCACAGTGACTGCTTGGGGCTCTAGGATCTCTTCGCTGGGGAGCAGAGAAGAGACTTTACTTCCTAGCCGAAATCATTTCTCCACGTCTAGATCTGCCAAGCCCGCCCCAGCTGCCACTAGCCCCACATGGCTTTTTAAATTTAAAGGGATTTAAATTAAGTGAAATTTAAAATACAGGATTTTGGGCACCTGGGTGGCTCAGTGGGTTAAAGCCTCTGCCTTCGGCTCAGGTCATGATCTCAGGGTCCTGGGATGGAGGCCCGCATCGGGCTCCCTGCTTGGTGGGGAGCCTGCTTCCTCCTCTCTCTGCCTCTGCCTGCTTGTAATCTCTCTCTGTCAAATAAATAAAAATCTTTAAAAAAAAAATAAAATAAAAATAAAATACAGCATTTTGTTAAGCAACACTTGGAGTGTTCGACGGCCACATAGGGCAACGATGGCTGGACAGCTGATTCGGTTCCACTCTGCTTCTCAGATTGTGCTTTCCCCTCCCCACGGAGCGTGATTCACTTCTCGTCGAAGAAACATCCTTGTTTCCTTCTCAGTGAGAAAACGGGACTGAGAAGCCAAGTAATTTACCCCGAGTTACTCGGCAAGCGCAGTGGCAACCAGACAGAGCCCGGCACTTGGATTCTCCAGATGCAGAGACCAAGGCTCAGGGGGGGACAGGGCGTGTGTCAGCCCCCCCCCCCACTGGAGCCCCCAAGGACCTGCGAGGTAGGTGCCTCCCGCAGCTGGTCTTGGGCTCTAGAAGGAACGCTTCCTGTCTGGGAAAGGACAAAACAAGAGAGAATGCAAGCTTTTGCGGTGATGCAAATGAAAATTTCCAATTTGCTAGTCAAAAGCATGTCCCTGTTTAGAGATAAGAGTAAATTTGAGTCTTTGTTATGAGTGATTAATTCATTACAATGCAGAGCCTCCCTGCAGTATCCAGCCCCACTGCTCGGTTTAGGGAAGCTGGTGTACCTGGTGGGAGAAGCTGGCCCATCCCCAAACTGTGTGTGTCCCTGTCAGTGTCTGGGGCTGTCTCATTAGGTCAGAAAAATGAGGGAAACATTCAATGAAGCAGCCTTCCCACCAATATCTTAACACAAAGCACTGGACAGGGGGGGTGTCGGGAGACCTGGGCCCTGAGCCTTTCAATTTAATTTAATAAGAATTTATTGTTGTTTGGAAAGTTGCTAGCCAGGGAAGCAAAATGGGTTTCAGCTTTCATGCGGGCTGTGATTGATGGATAGTTACTGCCTGCAGTCCCAGCTCAAGAAGGCTTCTGAGGACACCAAGGGCTCGGCGGGCAGGAACACCCTGATTGATTATTCATGCCTGCTGGGGGCCCCAGAGTGGGGAGTGGCCACGTCCCACGGGTAAGCCATAAGCCGAGGTAAGTAATAATGAGGATATAAATAGTAATCCTAGTAATGACAATGAAACCTTCCTGGTCAGGTCATTGGGAATATCAGGTAAGATTATGGATGTGAAGGTGCTTTGTGACCTGGACAGATGGCTTCATGATATCTGGCCTCTTATTAATACTTGGATTGTGAATCAGCGGTTTCCCTGTTCATGCTACTTGATCGTTTCCGCTTAGAGGGAAGCCAGACTTCACAAGCCCGGAGCGCGGAGATGTGGAGGGAGACGCAGGGGCCAAAGCACATGCATACATTCATTCCTGTGTTCAGGATCTCCTGCTCCCCTCACCCATTTGGGACACATTTTGAAGGCTCCTCTCAGATCTAGGTCCTGGCACCAGAACCATCCAGAGGTCTGTCTCCTCAGAGCTCCCAGAGCTCTGGACTTGATCTTCAGGAAAGGGAGATGATTTGGTTTCCACCCAGGCTCATGGCCCCTCAGAGCCTCTGGTGCTAGCTACCCGGCCGGGACCATGGAGGAAAGACGCCAAGCTCCCATCCATCGGTGGCTGAGGGCTCCCTCCTGGCTTTTCTGGCCATCTGCAGCTCTGCCCCTTGCAACCAGAGAAAGCAGGAGGGCAGAGGCACAGGTGTTGGGTTAGGAAGCCTGGCGTGTGGACAGGCGAGTGCTGAGAGGCCATGGGCGGGGTACCTACGCATCTTTTCCCTTCCTAAGCAGCGCAGACAGAAGGTTAGATCAGCTGCAGCATTTAAAGACCATCTGATCAGCCATCTCATTACCCAACTGGGGGAAACAAAGTTCAGAGAAGGTAGGAGACACACACATTTAAATAGCACAACCCTATTAATATCGGTGCCTGCGTCCACGTGCCAGGCACAATGGGAGGGGCTTTGCATACTTTGCTCTAAGCCTTGTCATTATCCCATGAGGTCGGGGTTACTGTTAAGAAAACGGGACTCCAAGAAGTGGTTTACCCAAGGACACCACGCGTAAGCAGCAGAGACAGAATTTAAACCCAGAATTTAAAACCAGGTGTGTACCCTGGGGTCTTCTCACCGCTCTGCTGAGCCAGCAGGAGTTTCCGGGGCTAGTTCAGAGCCCAGAGGTCTGTCCACTGCTCCAGGTGGTCAACACAGGGGCACCCTCTAGGTCAAGAGGCTCAAAGTGCAGGTGTTTTAAACTCCCTCAAGAGCTCAGAGCTAGCCCCACACACACACACACACCGCGGGGGCATCTCTGGCTTCCCCTGCCAGCCTGGCTGCATCCTCAGGGGAATGGCCTGGAGAGAAGGCGGGAGTGAGTTGGGAGCCAAGACCAACAAGGGGTAAAATGGGGAATCTCAAGGAACTTGCTACAGAAGACATCAGTTACCCATCTGCAGAGGGGAAGGTGCTAACGGCAGGAAAGGGTTAATGGGCACTTCATGTACCTGTCAATCTTCTATACCCTTTAAATGCATGAACACTGAATTCTTAAATTAACCACGGTGGGTACCACTAACACCATCCCCACTTCACCCAGGAGGAAACTGAGGCACAGAACACCGGAGTAACTAGCCCCACGTCATTGGGCCCTGGGATTAGAATCCAGGCGGCTCGATTCCAAATCTGTCATTTTAACCACTCTAGGCACAAAGCGATCACAACACGAGTCCCCTTTCCCCAGTACAGAACTCCCTAATCCGTGCTCACAAAGCGGTTTTGATAGCGCTCATCATTCTCCGGGTCAAGTACTATTACGGTCTCCACAGGGTTCTAAAGAGGACACAGATCAGAGAGGGGCCAAGGTCAACAGGAAGTCAGGTGTAGAGCCGAGGGCCGACGCCTCCCCGCCCCTGCTCCAGTCGCGCGCGCTCTGGGGGTGGGTGGGGGGTGCTCCGAGCGCGGAGGGGCGTCGCGGTGGG
>LNAC01000567.1:446754-485838 GCA_002007465.1 Ailurus styani | reverse complement strand
CTCCACCCCTCCTCCCCCTCCCCGTCTGCCCTCACTGTTTTGTGACACCCCCTTTCTCTACCATTCTCATCTTCCCCTCCCTCTCAGGAACACTAAGGAGCAGGAGCCCCAGCCCGTGGCTAGGTGATTACCCCATGCTTCTGAGAACTAACTATGACTCACTAACCAAACAGAGATTCATCAGACCCCGCCCTAGGCTCAGATGCTAGTGAAACCTGGGTGGTGCGTGGACTGCGAGCAGGACGCAGCTCCTGCCTCAGAGGAGCCCCCAGTCTGGCAGGAACAGAGGTGTGAACAGAAGCTGACAGCCCGGCGGTGACGTCCTCAGTGGAGCACACAGGACTGTGGCTGTCCAAGAGAGCGACACCAGACCCAGTCTGGGGGGTGGGGGGAGCCGGGAGGATCTCCCAGAGTAACTCAAGAGTACATGCTTCTTCTGGGTTAAGGAGGACTTGATGAGAAAGAAGTCCTGCCAAGAGAAAGAGAGACCGTCTGCAGAGATGCCCACCCAGCTTATAGCCCCGTGATGCTGAGGCTACATGTGGTCCAGAGCGGCTGGAAAGCCGGTCGGTGTGAGGAGAGGGGCGGCCACAGAGGGTGGCTAGGGGCTCTGCGCAGACAGGCCGACATTCCTACTAACAGCCTTTAAAGAGAAACCTTCTTATACCTACAGTGCAATCCCAGGAGGGATGCTGATGGGCCCACTTTGGTCCATCTGCCCATCCCCGGGTCAGTGGAGGAAGCAGTGGTTTTCAAACTTGGACACCTTCTAGAACCACTTGAAGCATTCTTAAAAATCCCGATGCTCAAACCACACCCCAGACCAATCAAACCCTAACGTCTGGGGATGCCCTACCTGAACCACATCAAGCAAGGAAGGGACAGCCCCCTGAAGACAAGGACCATGGGGACTAGGAAAGGAAAGCTGGGTCGACCAGATGCCCCCCACTGTAGGAATTGGGCTGAGGAACCCAACAGGATTGGCAGCCCATGGGCAGAGAAGGGGCTGGCCTACATTTTCCATCCTGCTGGGAGGGTGCCTGGTCTTCTCTTCAGGCCCTGGGGGACGGCTGGGCTGCAGCGTGGAGCCCTGGAGGAACAGAGAGTAAGTGCAGGCCCAAACCTGGCTTTACCCCAGCTCAGTGCCATGCTGCCGCTCTCCCGGCCTCAGTTTCCCTGCCACACTGAGGCTCATCCAGCACCAACAACCTACGACTCTTGCTCTGTCCAGCTGGGCCCAGGCCCTCCAGGCTGCATCTGCTTCCCAGTGTCTACAAGAACGACACGTGCACAACCGCCCCCTCCCCCCACCAGCCCAGACAGTGACCCCAGCGAAATCGCAGACAAATGGATAGGGACGATTTATAAGGACAGGAGCAAAATAACCTAGCAAATGCTTTGGGGGGAAAATTCAAATTCAGTGTCATTGGAAAGTAATATTTATGCCAATCATTAACCGAATAGCAGTGATAGGTCAGGGCACACAGGTTACCTTTAATAGGGGTGAAAAGGGATGAAACCAGTGAGCTGGCAGACCTAAAGGAGGGTCTGGCCCTGCAGCCTTTTGTCTTAGGTTTTCCTCTATGAAACGCACTGGCATTTTGGGGAGTCCTGGGAGGGTGCTCTTGGCCTGGCCTTTTATAACCTTGCTAGGCTGAGAGAACAGATCCTTTTGCTGATGGGCAATGGCTGAGGGGTTGGGGACCATCAGCAGCTGGCCAGAGCTGACACTATTTGTTATTTAAATTAGCCGTCAGGCCTCTCTGTCTCCTCCACCTGAAGGGGCACCCCATGCACGCTGTTGTAATTAGCCAGAGGGAAACTGGGCTGGAGAGGCCTGTGTTGTTGGAGCATTTGTCTTGTTTCTAGCTAACAGGACCTAACAAGGTCATCGTCGTGTGGAAATCAAGAAACACAAATGGGTGCTTCAAGGGAAATTGCAGAGAAAACAATTGCCATGGAGATGAGTTTGTGTATATGAACAGGCGAGCCTCGAGCCTCAGAGCCGGGCGGTGAAAGAGCTCCCCTCCCCGCCTGTCTACCTCGGAAACACCAATTGTACCTTCCAGCCTGGCACCTCAGGCTTTATTTTTTATCTTAATAAAATCTTGGCATTTGGATCAAGATCCAGAATTAGGGGGCGTCTGGCTGGCTCGCTTAGGACAGCATGCGACTCTTGATGTCGGGGTTGTGAGTTTGAGCCCCACGTTGGGTGGAGAGATTACTTTTAAAAAATAAATAAAAGATTCAGAATTAGGGGCACCTGGGTGGCTCAGTAGGTTAAGCATCTGCCTTCGGCTCAGGTCATGATCTTGGGGTCCTGGGATCGAGCCCCACATCGGGCTCCCTGCTCAGTGGGGAGTCTATTTCTCCCTCTCCCTCTGCTGCTCCCCCTGCTTGTGCTCTCTCGCTCTGTCAAATAAATAAATAAAACCTTAAAAAAAAAAGATGCAGAATTAAGTGGCCGACCCTAGTGCCCCTTTATGGGACCTCTGTCTGCGGACCACGAGCCATGGCTTTGCAGATTCACTCTGGAAAGCCACATACTTCATGCCATCACCTGCAGGGAACGAATGCCTCAAAAGACGACTTCTTCATTCTTTGGGAGGTGTTATTCCTTCCAAGAACTACTGGCGTCTCCCCCGAATGATGCCAGACGAGCCATCCTCTCCGACGATGCAAGCCCAGTGGCTCCCCTCATTGTTTGTTCATCAGTTGGTTGATGCGTTCACTCCACATCTGTTCACGAGGACTGTCAGTGAGGCAGGGCCGGTGGCTGGTGTGGGGATCCCACAGGAAGCCGGGCCGGCCTGGTCCTTCCGTGGGGGGGATGCTGACATTCAGGGTGGGGAGACTCTGAATGAACGAGGACTCACAACCGGGACGGAGGCTGTGAATGAAAGGAAAGCGCACACGCACAGGTCTGGAGAGGGTGGAAGGGGGTGGTCAGGACGCCCAAACACCCGAGGGTAAGGCGACATGTGGAAAGGCTCCCTGGCATGCTCCTGAAATGTGGGAGACGAGGTGGGCGAATCAGCAGGGGCTGGTGCTTGTCGGGCCTCACAGCTCTTGGGCTTCGGCCGGAGAACAACGGGGATGAGGATGATGAACGCATTTTGGGGGAAGAGACACTGCAGTCTTGCTCTTTCCAGCCACCCCTTTGGTTCCAGGGTAAGAGGCTTGTAGGGAGTAGCAGCTGGGAGGACGCAGCTGCTATGTCAGTTTAGCTACTTTTGAGTAGGATAAAGGAGGTGGGTCACCAAACATCAGTTGGAAAAATGGAGAACCGTTTTACAAATTAAGGAACTCTTGGGTGACATCTGGCTTGGGTCAAAGGGAAATGGTAAGTCAGGAGGACACCTGGTGTAACAAACCCCAACATGTCAATGGCAAAAATACAATAAACGCTTAATTTTGCTCATTCAACTGTCCAGCCGGGGTGTTTCTGGTTATAAAACTTTCCTGGGTGTTTTTCCTCCAAGACGTGACTTGGGGACCCGATCCCCTTCTCCGCTGGGGCTCTGTGGGATCCCCTTGCAAGGGTAAGAACATAGGAAATCAGGCAGGAGGTTTTCGTGGATCAGGCCTGGGAGTGAAATATACCACTTCCATCCACGTTCCATGGGCCAGAACCCAATAGCTTGGCAGCATCTAACTTTAAGAAAATGTAGGCAAACTGTGAGCCAGGAGGAAAGGGAAATCGATGGAAGGAAATCCAGCCCACGTCTGCCACCGAGGAGCCACTCCTGGGAAACTGAGACCCCGGAGACAAAAACTCCTTTGCGTATGGTCACCCAGCATGTTGGTGATAGGAAGGAGACCAGAATCCTAAAATCTTGATTCTGAGGTCACACCACTTTCCCTTCATTGCAATGAACACATTTATCAATGGAGGGCGATGTCGTGCGCATTTTGAAGTACAAGGTAATAGGAAATCAATCCGGCAGCTTTTCTTAGGGCCTGCTGCAAGAGATCGGTAGAGAGACAGAAGACAAATAAGAGATTTTCCACCTTTCAGCTGCTCACGATTTCCCAAGAGGAGCAAAGCGTATGCCAGGGGTCCTTGGAGGAGGAGAGAAATGGCTCCCAGTTCCTTGAAGGAGACAAGCGTGCGCTCATGCTCGCAGGACAGGGAGGGTTGACTTTTGCTTCTGTTTGCTTGCCTTTTCACTTTCTCCGGCCTTGGGTGCAGAGAGCAGGTGGAGGTACTCGTCTCTTCAGCTCCGGGCCACGGTCTCACTGCGGAGGGCTCTTTCCGCGGGATTTTTTGTTTTTGGTTTTTTTTTCTTCCTTCACCCCTGCTTCCCGTCCCTTCTCTTCCCCCTCCCCCAAAGGCATCCCCACTAACGTAGCTGATAGACGTTCTTGAATGTGCATGAGTCCTCACGAAACACGTCGTGCTGTTCTGTGTTTGTACACGCTTTTAATTAACATGACTAATTCTGGGCTATAGCTCTCAGTCCGGTTACCCCCGCCCCCATACCGCCCTGCACCAAGGTGCGCTCAACGATGTGTGAGAGTTACCTCTGTGTGCAATATTCCATGGTGAGAATACACCCCATTTTTCTCCCCCGTTTCCCCGGGGATGGACACCTGGGTGGCCTCCGAAGGCTGCTGCGGTGCTTTCCCTGTCCTCTGAGTGGTCTCGGAGACAGACAGCCCGGAGCCGTCTGGTGGGGTCATGAGTAAATACTTAATTGCCTTAATTGCAGATGGCTTTCCAAAGGCCCGGGCCCCACAGCCCAGATGGCGCCTCTGCGGGAACTGGCAAAGGCGCCCCCTCCTGGCTAGCGGGCGGGTGGTGATTTGTGTGAATGGGGGCATTGGCGGGGCTCCCCTTCCTTCGGGCATAACCAGCCCGAGGCCAGGGGCTTGAAGTTGGGGAGTCTGGCTTTCGGGATGGCCTTGGCCCCTCCACTTGCGGCCACTGTGTCGCATCCTCAGCATTCCCCGGGAACAGCCCCCAGCGGCAGGGCCCCAGCAAGCCTTCGTCTCTTGTCCCCGCATCCTTGGTGTCGCCTGCCCGAGGGCCATCATTCCAAGATGGACAAGGGGGCTTCTGCGTGGAGTTTCCACTTGCCCATCTCTGATGTTAGTGCATGGGCGCATCTCTTCACGGGCTGTTGGCTGTTTGACCCCCTGCCTCTGGGGGCGCCCTGGTCTCATGCTTCCGGATCCACCTGACCCCTTCGTCTCTGCTCTCCAGTGCCCGACAGAAGTCCCTAATTTCAACGGAGTCCAACCTAGCTGTGTTTGGCCCCATGGTTTGTGCCTTTTTGGTCCTGGTTGGGAAGGCTTTTCCAACACCTCCTCCCAATCAGAAACCTAGGATCCCCCAATTTTCTTCTATTCCCTGTAGGGTGTTAACTTTATGTCTTTAACCTGTTTGTCATTCATGGGGGGGGGGCAGGACAGGCCCGCTCTAGTTGCCTCCGGAGAGCAGGCCGGCTTCCCCCACCGTGCACCTCCTTCCCATCCATGTCTATCAAGTCTGTCCCACTGTCTAGGGACTTTTCTAGATCCTTCATCACTGTGGCTCCTCAATTTGCCTCAACAGCAAGCAGAAACGGGGAAGGGGCTCCCCCTGTGGACTGGAGCACACAAGACCCAGAACATTCTGCACCCGCCCCTCCCCCTGTCTTCACGTCACCAGCTCCTTCTTACCCTTCACCTCTTGAGCAAACCGTCACCTCCTCAGAGAAGTGGTCCACACCCCACCCCTGATGTAAGAAGCCCCATCTCTCCGTACCACAGACCGTACTCACGTCCATATGTAACAAGTGAGTTTGTAATTTGAAGGGAGCTTACTTACTGAAATTCTGTTTCCCTCACCAGTCAGCAAACTCCTCAAGGACAGAAGCTCGGTCACTGTTACATGGTGCCCGGCACACCAGGCCCACAGCTGGAGTTCTCATTTAATGAGTGCTTAAGCTCTATGCTAAGTACTCCACCTGTATCCATTTATTCACCCCCTCCCCATCAATACCAACCCTATCAATAGGTACCGTTACTACCTCCATTTTATAGACAGGGACACTGGGGCACAGAGAGGTTCAGTGACTTGCCCAAGACCACACAGCTGCAAAGTAGATAAGTTTGGTTTTGAACTCAGACAATCTGGCTCTCGAGTTCACGTTCACATCCACTGGTAGCCCACCTCTCCATACACCACAGAGGCAGTGCATGGATGGAAGAATTAACAAATGTAGGGGAGAGAGGGGAGTGTGGGCCAAATGATTACAACAGCATTAGCAAACACACTTGGGCACAGCTTCTTTTTCCAAGTTATTATGCTCCTAATGAGAGTTATTTTTCCTCTAAGATGATGATTTTCATAAATTATGGAAAATTCTTTGGCCATTGCTTTTTATGTTATGGCCTGGGGTGGAGCACGGGGGGGGGGTGATGAATGGCTTTTTAAATTCCTTCACATTGAATTCTCTAAGACAAGACCGCATGTAGAATCTATAATTAATTATTATTCACACTTAATATAGTTAGATAATGTGAACACATACTTTCCATTAATTTATGTGGCTGACTCCTCATCATTTTCCCATAGGTATAGTTCACTGATTTCTCAAGTTATTAAAAATTAAAATTTATATTAGGGAATTAGAGGAGCCTGGTGTCCCTACACCTATTTTTAGTCTAAAGTCACAGGCTGGGTGGAGGGTTTATAGCAACTTCCTCCTTTGGACAATTTTACACTAAAATGGGTAGATGCAATTATTCTTTAACTTGTTCCTTCCTTAAATGTTAATTCTAGACTAGTTTGGCAGTCCTGGGCTATGTGCCTGGGGGGGTCTCTGTTCCCAGTAACCAGGACAAGAAACCAGCTACTGAGCGCTATCAAGAGAGCTAGGCATTGAGGGTGCCTGGGCTTGCCTGGGTTTGGAGGCAGAAGGACGTAATGTCTAAGCTGGCCTGTGAAGTGAGAGGGCTTAGACGGATGGAAGAGAGTGAAAAGGTTGCTGGGGCATCTAAGCAGCATATGCAAAATATGAGAAGCAAGAATAGGCAGGGCAAACAGTTCCTGGGGGTGGGGATGGGGGTGGCAAACAAGGGGTGGTGGGAGTGAGTGCTGGAGTGGGGTAAGGGCCAGGATCATCATAAGCAGAGTATTGGAAAAAAAAAAAAAAAGAGGATGGTACTTTCCAGAAGCCTTAGCATGGGATTCTGGAGACTCAGGTCATCACAGGGTCTTAAGTTCATCCATCTATTTTTTAATTTTAATTTTAATTTTTATTATTATTTTTTAAGTAAGCTCTACAACCAGTATGGAGCTCAAACTCACAACCCCAAGGTCAAGAGTCGCACACTCTTCTGACTGAGCCAGCCAGGCACCCCTGAAGCCCACAAAAACAGGAACTTTTCAGATCAACTAAATTCATCCCTACCCAGATATCTGGCACTAATATGGTCCAAATGGCATGGGTGTTTACATCCCGGTTCCTGGACACACACTTAAAGGGGGCTTGCAAGCAGGTGTGACTTTGGGGAAAGCTGCCCCATACCCTTCCCCGCTGCCCAAGCCACCGGGCAGCTCTGCAGGTTGAGCTTTTCAGATCAGAGAAACACAGGTGCCATAGTGGCCACAACAGAACCAGAGCCACCCCTCATTTGCATATTCTGCAAAACTCTGCATAAAGCATTGACAAGTCTCTGGGCCTGTAAAAGAAAACTAATTAGAGCCGCATCTTGCCCTGGTATCCAGACTTCACATCTAGGGGAAGGGGAGGGGGCGTCTTTGTCCCCCTAACTGCCCCCTGGAATGTAGCTATGTGGGCTGGTTTAGGATACTGGAGCAAGAAGCTGGGTTCAAATCCTGACTCTGCTACTTACGATCTGGTAACTTCTGGGCAAATGCCCCTCTGAAAGTCAGTAATCGGTGGCCATCAGTCTGAAACACACAAAGGAGTGGGCAGAGTCATCTGCGTGAGTGTGTCCATCATGCCTGCCACAATGTCCAGCACGTATTCAACACTCACAGATATCTAAGAACATGGGTCCGACCCAGGTGTCGCAAAATTTTCTGCTAATATTCATCGCCAAATATACACTGATCACACTTCCGAGCTGACTCCTTTATACCTCCCACAACCCAAAAACCTATCCCTAAAGCAGAAGGGAAATCCCAGATCTCCAGAAAATGATCTTCCACTGACAAGGTCACGGTATCAGAACCTTTGTACTGAAAACCAAATCCAGCCCAGCAAGAATACCGAAACCCAGACGAGGGAAGTGGAAATCAGGGGCTAGAACCCAGATTTCCCGACTTCCTGCTGGAGTTCCTGCAACTGTCCCACGTGCACCTGGATTTAGGACATTATTTTTCCCTCGTCTGACTGTCCTCAGGATTCCAGCCCTGTAGGGATAAATCTGGCTGGAGTTTCCAAAGATCAATGCTGCTTCCGATACTCTCTCCCTGCGGCAAGCTCACGACATATTTTTTCACAAGTAATAATTAGCGACAGAAATATCTGACCTACTTACAACTCCACAAATACACACATTTGGCGGCTTCCACATCAGCTCCGAGGCCGTCAGAAGGAGCCTGTTTGGGAATAGCTTTTTTTAACCTGGTTAAATGACAATTCCACAGCGGGCAGTTCGGGATGCTAATTTCTGCCCAACTTAACATGTGAGGCTGGCTCTGCCCCCTGCACTCCACCTCCTCCCCATCGAGGCGGCATTCAGACCCTAAAGTTGATGATTATTTTTACATTCCATTCCCACGAGCAAAGGAGGACTGACTTTCTGTCTTTGGGAAGACAGATTATGCATAAGGCTTTTCAAATTTCTAAAGCAATTTAGGCAACATGGTGTTTTGTTTTGTTTTTAATACTAAACAAAAAAAGGGTAGTTTAGTAAATGTCCAGTTATCTGAGTTGGTTCTGCCCTTGCATTTTATAAAGACTTCGAGGCTGCGGGTGGAACCTTCTACCAGTTATGTTCGCACGTACCGCAACCGCAAGTCCCCTCTTTGTCCTTTGCCCGCAAATGCTCTCCTGGATTCCACAACGTTCTTAATAAAATTGCACTAACAGGATGTGTGGTCCTGGGGCAGGCCAAGGGCAGAGCTGAAGGATTTGGTTCAGAAGACTGGGCTATTTACACCTGCCTTGCTGGAGAAGGGCCCTTCTGACCGTCCATTCCAGGAGCCCAGCACGTCTGATAGTCCAGACTGGGTGCCCGGGGGACGTTTGTATAGTGCTGCCGTCTAGTGGAGGCGTGGTTCGGGAAGGTTCGCCCGCAGTGAGTGAGTGCCCGCTCCTGGGCCCTGGAGATCTGCCCCTCAGAATCCAGGGCAAGAAGGGAGGCCGGAGTGTCTGAAACCCGACTGGATCCAGGAGGCATGCAGGGAATGAACAGATGAAAGAACGCAGCATGAGATCGGGCTGGGGGACCGTGTCTAATCACATCTGAGATGGGTTCCTGGCAGAGCTACACCTGAGCCTTGTCTTAGTCTCCTCCAGGTAGAGATGGGGTGGGAAGGGCAAGGCCATTGAGCCCAAGGGACCAGCTTGTGTGAAGCCACAGAGGTCTGTGGTGAGTGTGGCAAGCTGAGGAAGGTGCACCAAGTCCAAGGGCAGCGTGGGGAACTAAGGCTGGAGAAGTGGGCATGATAGGATTGAGAGAACTCTTGGAAGCGTATTAAGGGATGAAGACCCTCACTCGAGGCCGATGGGGAGGGGGTAAGTTGCTTTAAGAAGGGAGTCAGGTGAATCAGCGTGGGTTTTTCTTTTTAAGACTATTTTTAAGTAATGTCTACACCCAACGTGGGGCTCAAACTTACAACCCCAAGATCAAGAGTCGCATGTCCTACAGATTGAGGCGGCCAGGTGCCCCTCAGCTTGGGTTTTGAAAGACCATTTCCTAAGTACAAAGAGCCATCTGGAAGAGAAAAAACAGAAAGACGCTTCACACCTTCCCCTCCACGCCCCACTCCCTGACCCGGGGCCCGTGCCAACCGGGACATGAGGAGCTGTCCTCTCTAACCTTCAAAAATCGAAGAGGAGAACGTTGGCAAGAAGGCAGCTCTTCTGAGACATGGAGTCCTGTGCGGGCTGACAGAGGGAGGCATGAGAAAATGTCCACAGCAGCGCCCTCATCAGGGACAATTCTGCCAACCAACATCACTCAGAGCGACAGAGAAGCAGATGATGAGGGTGACCGGCAAGTCACAAAGACACAATGTGAAAATCTGCCAGAAATGGGGAATTGGACGGCTCTGTGCAAACATCCACTTGCCCTCCTGCTGGAGGACCGGAGGAGCAGATCCCCAGCCCCCCAAAGAAAGAGCAGATCTGCTGACCAGCCTCAGGCAAGGATGAGTACAGAGGGAAACCGACATGGAAGTTACGAGACAAGCAACTGCAGGGCGCCTGGGTGGCTCAGCCAGTGAAGCGTCTGGCTCTTGGTTTCAGCTCATGACTGCGTCGGGCTCCACGTTCAGTGGGGAGTCTGCTTCTCTATCCCTCTCCCTCTGCCCCTCCTGCTCAAGCTCTCTCTCTCTCTCAAATGAATACATTATTTAAAAAAAAAAAGCTACTGTACTTTCTCTTATGAGAAACGGGGCTGTGTCCTGGAGTTGAACAAACCTTCAAAAATGACCCGTTAAAGGTCACTTCAGGCATCCGCAGGGAGCCCAGGAAGGCAGGGAGCCGCTGAAAAGTGACAAGAGGAGACGCAAAAGCGGGTGCAGGAGATGTGGGGTGGGAGGGGCGGCACGAAGGCAGGGCCCAAGCCACACTTAAACAGCAACCAGCAGCACGGATGCCACAGATCACTGAATGGGAGGTTTGGAGGCAGAACGCAGATGAAAAAGACAAATAAAAACCACAATGGATAACATGATTGTCTCAGAAAAATGGGGGAGACAGGCAATGAATAAAAAAAAAAATGATGTTCACGAACAGGAACCCACAAATGAAACAAACTCTAACCTTAAAGAGGCAACATAAAGGACCTCTTCTGAGCTGTGGAAACAGCCGCCGTACAGATCAAAAGGACCCAGGCCATCCCAGGTGATGTCATGGCAACACTGTCAAAGCAGAAGAAAAGGGAAAGTCCAAAGAAGTTTCCAGGTAAAGAGACAGCCGTATGTGGTGGGGAGGGGCTGGAGAACAAACGGAATTTCCGCAGTTCCAGATGGACATGTTTGCACAGCTCATGTTTGCAGACAACCCTGCTTTTACTATCTGTTCCGAGGCGCCAGCAGGACACGTACTTGGTAGCTGCTCTTTGCCAAATGGCAACCCTTACGGACGTCCTCCTCTGTGTTCACCGAGTCATTGCCCCGGCAGCAAGCGCCTGGGTGGCCCTCACTTCCCATTCACCCCAAACGGTGCTGGTCTGGTTCAGGATTGCTCCAGGTTATAAAGTCAAGGTGTGGGTTTGTTCCAGATGGTTCTCCAGAACAGCCATGCTATTTGTGTTTGTATCTACAGCTGCCCTCCCCGACACCCCCCACCCACCGCCCCGCAACTGGTGGTGCGTCATGGCTGTTTCCCACCTTCGTTCCTATGTTGGATACCATCCAACTTGTTACTTTGCTAATCTGCTGGGTGAGGGTTATTTTTAAAGATTTTATTTGTTTGTTTGTTTGTTTGAGAGAGAGAGAACACAAGCGTGAAGGACGGAGGGAGAGGGAGATTCAAGCCAACTCCATGCTGAGCATGGAGCCTGACGTGGGGCTTGATCGCACAACTCATGACCTCTGAGCTGAAACCAAGAGTCAGATGCTCAACCAGCTGAGGCTCCCAGACATCCCTGTGTGGTGTTGGGTTTTTTTTGTTGTTGTTGTTTAAAGATTTTACTTACTTATTTGACAGAGAGATAGCAAGAGAACACAAGCAGGGGGAGCGGCAGAGGGAGAGGGAGAAGCAGGCTCCCTTCTGAGCAGAGTCTGACACAGGGCTCGATCCCAGGACCCTGGGATCATGACCAGAGCCAAAGGCAGACGCTTAATCAACTAAGCTACCCAGGTGCCCCATACTGCCAGCTTTGAGTTGCTGATATTTTAGTTAGGAATTTTGTGTCTAAATTCATAAATCAGATTGGTCTAGCAGAGATTTCAAACTACAGGGCAGAGATATATTTTACTTGGCCTACAAAATGTTTTATAATTTTTTGAATGAATTGTGCATATTAAAAAATTGGGAAATATTAAATGAAAAATTTGAGATTTCTGGCTTTTCTTTAAAAAAAGGATTGTGGCAAAACTGGGAAAATATGGGCCCAATTTTGTCACATTTTAAATAGAGGTGCTCTATGAATGTTTTGTATTTCATTAATTTCTGCTCTTATTTTTTCAGAGATTTTATTTATTTGTTTACTTGAGAGAGAGAGTGAGTAAGAGAGAGAAAAGACTGGGCGGGGGGGTGGGGTGGGCAGAGGCAGAGGGAGAAGCAGATTCCCTATTGAGCAAGGAGCCCAATGTGGGACTCGGTCTCATTCCTGGTCCTATCTCAGCGCCTAAACTGTGTTCAAGTAACATTAAAAAAATTAACTCCTGGTCAGATGTCAGAGAAGGTGCCCTTGCTCCTTGCCAGGCCTTTAAAAAGCCCAAATGCTTCTCTTTATAAGGCAGTGAGAGAAAGACTGAGCACTCCCAAGACGAGACACCAGGTGAAAGGGGTTTTCCACCGAGTGCCTTCTGCAATGGACTCAAATCAGTATCAGACTGTCATCCCAGGCCTTCAGGCCCCCACTACTGAGGTTTCTCTCCTGCTTTTAAAGTTTCAACTGTGGAGATGGCCCTTCCCCCGCTTCAGATTAGGCGGCCAGGAAAGGGGGGGAGCTCACCCCTGACCCAGCTCCCCCCTACACTGAGGAACAAGGGGACCTGCCCCCTCTTACATGGAGGTGACAACACACCTGCTCATAACTTTCACCTTCTGGGGGCATTTACAGAGAAGGACTCCCTCTGTCTCCTAATAAAAATAATAGCAAGCAAGCAATAACTTAGAGCCAGATTAAAAGACTGTGAAAAAAGCACATGCTTTTGTTCTCTCTCCTGGTTAAAACTTTGATCTCTCAGGATGCACAGGGCCCATGGCCCTCCGGTGACAGCTTGTCAAGCCATCTTTTCCTCCTGCTGCCAGCCTTCCCCCTTTCTTCCTCCCCTCCCCTCCTCCCTTCCCTCCTCCCTTCCTTCCCTCCCCTCCCCCCCTTCCTCCCTTTCTTCACCCTCCCTCCTCAACTCATTGAACACCTGTCTGTGCCAGAGGCCACATGAGGTCCCCAGATACTGAGCTGAGCACAATAAAACCTTCCCCAAAGGGCTCACAGAGAAGGGAGGTGGCAGGTGCTCCAAGCAGAGGAAAGAGCACTGAGAAGGCCTGGAGGTGAGAGGGGACAAAAAGGGGTTAGGGGGTAGTGGGGAGAGTGGGGACCCTCATCCTGTTCCAGACCCCACGAATCACCCACAGCATTGGGCAAAACCCAGCACTCCTGGGTGGGCATGGCTCCAGGGTGGCTGAGAGTTTCCTAGAACCAAAACCAGGGAGAGACCTCGCCTCCCTCACCTGCCATCTGGGAAGTGGCCACGAGGTGGCAGCAGAGGATCAGTGGGGGTCATCTGACCAGGCCCAGAGTCCGCAGCTACCCCAGGAGCCCTGGTGATCGGGCTGGGGCTGCACCTGTGCCAGGTCCTGGGGCAATGAAGTCCTGACCCCACAGGAAGAGGGGGTCAGAGTCAGGGGTCAGAAGTACGTGTGCGTATGCACGCATGCGTATGTGTACTGACGTCTGAGTGTACACTGTGTTTGTGTGCACAGGTGTGGGCATGCACACGTACGCATCCTTGTCCACGCATGTGAGTTCCTGTGCACACGAGTTCATGTGTACATGCAGGCGTGTGTGTATGTCTCTGTGTGCATATTCACGTGCACCCATACCCAGTCTCACACGTGTGTGTTTTAGCAGAGAAGTCTGCTCAGCTAGCAAGAATCCCCCTACCCTTAATATCTACTAAGTTCTTGGCCTGCCTTTAGCAAGAATCCTGTTAGGTCAACTTAGCAAGCACTTTCCTACCCTTCCTCCTCTTAATCATTCCCCACCCACCAACACTCCGCTCTGCTCCTTGCTATAAATACTCAGAGTTAAGCCCAGCCTCTCTCTCCTATTGCAATAGTCTTAAATAAACTCTTTACTATTCTAGCAAGTGTCCAAAAAACTGTTCTTTAACAAAGCAAGAGCAGAGTGGAGTGACTGAGGGGAAATTGGAGGAAAGGACGTGGTGGGTAGAGGGGGGCAGACTATGTGATTTCAAAACTCACTTAGTTTTGCTGTCCCCGCCCCTCTCACCGGGATGCCTGCAACAGCCCCCATCTCGTCTCCCTGGTTCAGGTCTCACCGCCCCCCATCACCCTGCCTCCAATCTGCAGCCCCAGGCTCTTCTAAAGCCCTGACCTGATCTCATCCTTCCCCTGAGGGCCCCCAGCCCACAGGCAGCTCAGCTCCTCAGCCTGCCCGGGGAAGCCCTGAACCTCGGGGCCTGTAGTGAGCTTTATTTTTCACCCTCCAGCAGCCGCACACCTCATTCCCTCTGCTTCTGCCCCTCCCGCAGAAATGTGCATCTGAATCCTACTCATTTCTCTAGGCCCACCCCTCACCTCCTCTGAGAAGCTTCCCCTGGTTCTCTGCACCCCGAGCCCCTCATCTCCCTCCTTAGCAGGGTTGGTTCTCCCCCATGGGTGGACCCATCAGGTCCCCTGAGTGCAGAGGCCATGCGCGGCACCCCTCCTCTGCAGTCTCTCCAAGCTGTGGGACAGGCTGCCACTCAGCCATCTTGGATGGTCTGGAGACAGGGGACTGGCCAGGATGGGGTCTCCTGATCCTTCTTGGCTAGGGAAGGAGGGGATGTGGCCCTGGATTTGTGGCCACAGTCACTGAAGCCTGGGATGTCAAAACTCCTAGAGCTCAGGTAGCGGCAGTACTAAGGAGTCAGGTTCCGGGGCCCAAACACCTGGGTTCAAGTCCTGGTTCCATCATTTTGCAGCTCAGTGACCTTGGGGAAGTTACCTCACCTCTCTGTGTTCTACTTCCTCCTCTGCAAGGTGGGGTAACAGTAGGATTGTTGTCAGGATAAAACAAGCTAACACACACATAAGGAACACTGAGTTTGGCACCAAAACCTGAGTTTTGGCATGGAGCTGGGGCCTACAGAGCTATCAGCTGTGATCATTATAACTAGACTCAAATCTAGCGGCATCCATGTGACCCTAGACGAGTCAGTTAACACCTCAGCCATCAACGTGCTGCGCTCTCTCTCTCTCTCTCTCTCTCTCTCTCTCACACACACACACACACATATTCTGTGTGTTCATGGCATTTACTGTCTTCCCTCCTCCTGGCAGACCTGAACGGACGCCCCATCGGGGTAGAAAATTCACTAGTGAAACACCAGCTCCCAGCAAAGTGCTTGGCAGATAATAGGTACTCGGTGAATATTTTCCAAATAAATGAGCAGATGCAGGCTTTCTTCATTGATTAAATGGGCAATAATAACCCCGTCACAGGGCTGCTATCAGCAGTAACAACACAGCGAAAGCACCCAGTTTCCTCCAAGGAGCCAGAAGGCCTGGGGCCATTATCTTAGGACTGGGCACCAGGGGGCAGCACAGGATCAAGTCACTTAGACCACACCTAGCCCTGNGGCTGGAAGAGGGACTTCCTGAGGGAAGGGGAGGGGAGGGGAGAGCTGGACACCTTTCAACTCCACCCCCCATGCCCAGGCTGTTAGGGAGCCTCTCACAGGTCTGTTCACACACATCACTCCTTCCTTCACCAAGCCTTGCCTGGGTCACAGAAAGGTGGACACAGATTGTCACTTTCATGCTGCTCACAGCCTAGAGAGGAGACAGTCTCTGCACAAGCAGTAATTAAAGTAATGACTTCAATTAAAGTAATTAAAGCCAACAATGTGTGCTCTGAAGGCAGCATGCGGGATGCTTTGAACACAAGGACCCTGTGTTTCAGGCCGAGATGTCCCGAAAAAACAAGAGTTACGCAGGTAAAGAGCGAAGACAGTGAGCGCTGTCTGGCAGGGATAACCTGTGCAAAGTCCCTGGGCAGGAAAAAGCAGAGCTCTTTAATCTTCAGCACAGAGAAAGGAAGAGACTCCCTGAGGTTGAACAGTGAGAAGCAGAGCCAAGGCTGGAGCCCAAGCTTTTTGGCTCATGGTCCAGGGCTCCATCCCGCGCCCCTGGTTTCCCTTCTAACAAGCTTCATCTTTGATGCAGCAGCAACAGCTGCACTGGAGGCAGAGGAATTTTGGCCCTGATAACTGCCTGGCCCAACTTCCCTAGTATAGGAGCTGATAAGAGATTTTCATTCTGATGTCTAGACTAAGACAATGAGCAGATGTCCTGCAGCAGATTGGCCGATAAGAGACCATATTTGGGGAAAGGAGCGGCCCTCTCTGTGATTAGGGGTCAGTGGCCCTCGGCCAGGGCAAGGGGACGGCTGGGGGCTGGTGGAGCTGACTCAGAGGCTCCTAGAGAGCTGAGGGCTTTGGTTTGGGGTCGGAGACGCTTGGGAAGTGGCAGCTAAGGCTGACCCTCCTCTCAATGAGCATTCCAGGGAGCCTTGGCTGGGGACAGGGCGACCCTGCTTTATCGGTTGGTATAGATAAGGTTGTACTGGAAACACAACAATTCCTAAATCCAAGAGGTTTAAAGCCACAAAGACTATTTCTTCCTCATACAGAGCCCACCTCCAGTGCAGGGAGGACCTCATGCTGGCTCTGCACAGCCCCCTTGCCTGTCACTGTGGGAAGAGAGCTAGGGAAGCGGGTCATCTGTGGTTAAATGCGTCCACCTGGTGGGCACAGCAAGGCACGTGGCCATGCCCAGTGTCGAGGTCATGGTCCTGGGGAACCACCCCAGGGGCCAGAAGAGGAGACCTAGGCCGAGAAGCACTGATGTCCAGCCACCAGCACCGGGATGGACGGTCAGTGGCGCCTGGGAAGCCACAGCTGGGGCCAGCCCTCACTTAGGGGAACATTCCAGAAAGGCTGGGATGAGGCAACCTGCCGTGGGCAGTCCCGTCATTCACTGAGCACTGACTGTCCGCCCAGTGCCCCAGGGGCATCCTGATATTTAATCCCCACAACCACGCCGTCGGTGGGTACTAATGCTCTCTCCCATTCTACAGACCAGGAAGCCCAGGTACAGAACGCTTTAAGCAACGTGGCCAAGTATAGGATGCCCGAGACATTTTTTCTGTCACAGGATGTAAGTCTTAATTAAGTCTTACTTGTTTTTCTCGTGGAGAGATTTCAGTAAGGATTTATGGCTTTTCAGTGCCTTTTTTTATTTTGAAAATGTTCTAACCCATTGGATGGTTGAGACAATACCCCCTCACTGAGAACACGTCTGTGTGGGCACATCCGTCTGTCTGTCTCTCCCTCTCCACACACACACACACACACACACACACACACACACTCTTTGCCAAACCACCCCAAAGGAAGGTGGGACATCATGGTACTTCATGCGCCAACAGCTCAGGATGCATCTCCCCAGAAGGAGGACACTCGCCTCCACCGACCCGCAATAGCGCCACACCGACGACAATCAGCATTAACGAGGCAACATCACCAATATCGCCCCAAGTCCCTGCTCACGTCTCCCCAGTGGCCTCCCACACATGCTTTATGGCTATTTTTCCTAGTTCGGGATCCAATCAAGCATCGTGTGTGGCCTTGGGCCGTTATGTCGCCCCCACTAGTTCCTCGTGATACTGGACCCTTTGAAGAACCCAGGCCAGACGCCCTGCACAATGTTCCATGGGATTCCCACGTTAGCCTCCGGCCAAACATTCCAGCAAGAGTCGTATCTCAGCCTGATGGCCTGTCTAGGTGGTCACCGCCGGGCCTTCCAGCACCAAAGCGCACTCCCTTCTGTAGTTAACAAGTAATCTTTAGGGCAACACTTCAAGACTGATGGATCCTGTTACCCAACGCCTCCCACCCTATGGCCCTCACCCGCACTGATGAGTCTTGCCTGAGTCCCTTTCGCGGAGGTTACAATATGTTCATCTTCTAATTCTTCAGACAGACAGAGAAGACTCTGTTTTGGGGGCTGCAGCACGCCCTGAGCCTGGAGTCAGGCGCTCAGTGCTCTCCAGGTCCCACTGACAGCAGGTGCAGGGAGGGTGGGCAGGTGCATTGGGGCGGGCGTTGGGGGGGGGAGACTGGCCGCAGCCCCAGCACCATCACTAAATGGCTGTGGGGTCCAAGGGTGACCTTGAACTGGCAACATCGACTCGCCTGGGAGATGACGGGAAATGCAGGTTCGTTCATGAGTCGCAACCCGCAGCCAGCAAGGTCCCCAGGGGATCTGTTGTGCCCGGACTGTCTGAGCAATGACCCGAGGAACACCCCGAGCCTCTCTGAGCCCCAGCCTTCCCAGGTGAGACCATGGGTCTGGCTTTGTCAGAAAAGCAGATTCTAACAGCTGCCCGTGGGAGAAGGTAGTGACCGTAGGTGGTCATGACTACCACCTCTAAGGACGGGAAATGAGTTCAGACACTTCACCAAGATTTCTGAAGGGCCAGTTTGTTATAAATAAGAGCGCAGTTTGTCAAAGGAGGGCTCCGGGTCCGCCCTTGGACCGGGTTACCTTGGGCTGACCTGGGCAGTCACGGGACCCCACAAACGTTCTCCCTAAAGTTCCTCTCCTACGGAAAGAGACTGGGACAGGCACCAGCAGGGGGTGGCGGCGGGGACTGGGAGGGAGCAGGGCAGAGCCGGTTAGGGCAAAGGCTGCCCTGGGCTTGGGGCCTCCCCAGCCTGGTGGTTTACCTTCAGCCCCTACACCACACTGTCCTTCTGTCTTAGAAAGTATCCACGTTTGCTCCAGTAGGTTCGAAAATGTCTTGAGTTGCCCTCAGAAGAGAACAGATTTCCCACCCTATTGGCCCCCTGGCCCCTGTTCCGGGGCACAGCCACACGACCCGGCGGTGGGTGGAGTCTGTGCAGCCGGGCCCGTGTGGGGAGGTCACGGGCACACCTGCTGGAGGCCCCGCCCACAGCCGCGGGAGGGCCCCAGCGACTCCCGACTCCGCTTTGTCCGGAGTCACAGCTCCGATGAGCTCTCTCCGCACAGACCTCCGCTGTGTCCAGCGCTTGACTCTGCAGGTCTCACTTCCCACCACCCCTCCCAGCAGGTTTTACACAAGCCCCGTGGGCCCTGCAGGGCTTATGAACATCCCCATCCTACAGATGAGAAAACTGAGGCCAAGAGAAGCAAAACGACTCACCCAAGATGACGTTGCAAGTCACTGGCAGACGCCATGCGGCGCAGATTCGGGTGCTCTCATTCCCAGACCAACGAATCTTCTGCTGGCCTGTGCCAGAACTCTCGTCCCTTCCCCCACGAGGTCCAGGCAAAGGGCTCACAGGCTCCTTTTCTGTTACCAGGGGCGGACAGAGGCGGTTGCCTCCTGCCTGCCGCAGGGCAGGCCCAGCCTCAGGCACGGAGGCTCTTGGGTAGTGGGAGCCAGGTGAGGGGGCTGCTGGGAGATCCGTCAGCTCTCGGGGCGAGGCAGCAGCAGACGGGCCCATTTCCAGGAGGGATGTGGACTAGGCGTCGGGTGAAGGGTACCTTCTCACAATCCGAGCTACCCTGCCCCAGGAAATAGGGAGCTTCCTGTCTGGGAGCGGTCCAAGCAGAGGCTGGCTGGCCTCATTCTCCCACAGGGATGCCGAAAAGGGTCTAGGGCCAAGCACCATGCTGAACCTCTGAAACCCCTCCCATTAGGAAGGTGAAGCAAGCCCAGTGCTTTGATCCTTGCCATCGTTTTCAGATTCCCCCAGAAAGGCGATGGAGAACCTCAGAGCCGAAGGCCATGCCTGCATGTCCCCACATGCTAGAGAGAGCAGTGGTCTCCTGGCGAGAAGAGGACCACAGAGCTAGTAATCAAGAAACCTCCATCCAATCCCATAGCTTTGTGGATGCTGTGTGTCATTGAGCAAGTCACTGCACCTCTCTGAGCTGTCAGTTCCCTTCTTCCACGGAGGGATAATACTGCTCTTCCTATCTCCGAGGACTGGCTTTGGAAGCTCTCAAGAAATGGACAAGCGACCAGATTTTCTTTCTGTTTTTTTTTTTTTTTTGATAAATTCTAACAAATTTTATTTTATTTATTATTTGCCCCAGGGGTACAGGTCTGTGAATTATCAGGCTTACACATTTCACAGCACTCACCATAGCACAAACCCTCCCCAATGTCCATAACCCAGCCACCCTATCCCTACCCTCCCACCCCCAAGTAACTCTCAGTTTGTTTCATGAGATTAAGAGTCTCTTATGGTTTGTCTCCTTCCTGATCCCATCTTGTTCCATTTTTTCCCTACCCCCCACGACCCCCGCCCTGCCCGTCAAATTCCTCGTATCAGAGAGATCATATGGTAATTGTCTTTCTCTGATTGACTTATTTTGCTTTTAGCATAATACTCCCTAGTTCCATCCACATCGTTGCAAATGGCACAGTTTCATTTTTGATGGCTGCATAGTATTCCATTGTATATATATACACCACATCTTCTTTATCCATTCAGCTGTTGATGGACATCTAGGTTCTTTCCATAGTTTGGCTATTGTGGACATTGCTGCCATAAACATTTGGGTGCACATGCCCCTGCGGATCACTGTATTTGTATCTTTAGGGTAAATACCCAGTAGTGCAATTGCTGGCGACCAGATTTTCAAAATAGATTCTCTGCTGTCTAGAAGACCTTAGAATACTATCACCCCATTTTTCAGATGGAAAAACTAAGTCTCAGAGAAAAGGAGCAGCTTGCCAAGGTCACACAGCATGTCAGAGACAAACTCAGGACTTGAAACCAGGATTCCCAGTCGCAGTGTGGAGCTTTCTCTCTCACAAGACCCCACGAGCAAGGTCACTGAGGAAAGGCAGTCTCTCTTCTCTCCTGGGGGTGTGTCCCTTTGCCAGTAAATGGTTTAGGAGCCCATTGTGGCCTTGCAGCAGGAGTTAACCTGATTGAACAGGTGGATGCTGGCTATCTTTCCCCTTCCTAGAATGGTGGGGTGTCCCTTCTGGAAAACCTCATGGCTCTGAGCCCACACTCAGGCCAGACAAGAAAGATGTCCACCAGTACCTTGCTAGAGGAAGGCTGGGGACCCCAGTCATCACCCTAATCTGTGCAACGTGTCTTAGTTCACAAAGTACTGGGTGACCTTGGGCAAGTCCCCGCCATCTGTCAGTTTTCTCCATCTGTAAGGTGAACCAGACGTTGGGGTCAATCTCTAATTCCCTTTGGCTCAGAACCAGCTCTGGTGTACACAACAAAAATGAAGATTTGATTTCTTTCTTAAACCAGACAGATTAAAATATTTGGCTCTGAGGCAGCTTTGTTCTCTGTTCAGCCCCCCCTTGGCTCTAAAAACCAAGCATCCTCCCAGGCCCGAGGCCTCCTCTGGCTCCCCCCACCCCCACCAGGCCAGATACGGCCGTGGGCACATCTGCTTCCACTCAGCGTCCTCAGCCGGAGGCTCTGCCAAGGACTTGGCCCATGGCCTCGCCGGGTCTCAGGGGCCGGGAGAGATGGCTGGGACCCAATTATGGGAGAGACAAAGGCCCTGACAGGGCAGCACTTGCAACTCTCACAAGGCCCTCCCCACCCTGAACCAGCAGCCAGGCCTGCCCTCGGCTCAGGCCGAGCCAGCCAGCCGGGACAGCCGCTGAGTGACTGGGGGACAGCTCGTGGGGACAAGGAGATGCTAAGATAGGCCTCGAGTGGTTTACTCACACACTGACCCTATGGGGCCAAGGGGCAGGGAAAGAGGGCAGGACCCAGGCCCTGGGTACCGGAGGGAGGACCGAGGGGTGGCCTGGGCCTGGTGGTGGATGAGGGCACCGGCTTCAGTGTCAGATGGACCTGAGTTCCTATCTCTGAGACCTCAGATCTCAAATCTAAGACCTCAGGCACCCCCTTCACCCTCTCTGCTTCCTCATCTGTAAAATGGGATGGTGACATCACCAAGTCATACAGCCACAGTGAGCACTGAATAAGCCAAGATACACAAAATATCTTATGCATACATAGTACGAGCCAAGTGAATTGCAGTTGCTATTATTATTGCTAGTACTAGTTTTGACATTGACATTGCAGAGGACAAAGAAGGTCCTGGTTCAACATCGCGCTTCCAATACGCTGCCCCAAATGGTGAGTCGGGCAGGCTTGCCCCCTGGGCTGAAACACAGGGGGAGGGAGCAGGAGGTCCCATGGGGACTCAGTGGGTAGAATCAGACCCGGGAGGCAGAGGCTGGCCTGTTCCACTGATGCGCCCCCACCCGGCGGCCTTGGCCCACCGACCCTACACGGGTTCAGGATCCGCAGGCTCTGATCTTTCGGTTCTGAAACTCCAGAGGTCCTCCTTCACAAGCTGGCCTTTAAGCTATTTTAAGAGCCAAGGGCAGTGGAGCAAAGCCTGTGCGTCCCCTGGGGCAGAATGGCCTGACCCTTGGGACAGCGCATTGTGACTTCCAGCGGGGGTGTGGCCGCAAGCCGTCAGCCCATCCTGTGAACCTCATTCCTAATGGCAAGGGCAGCCTTGGGGCTCGGGCTAAGTGTGGGAGCCGTTTTCTGTAGGATTCCCCCTTCTGGGATATGTCAGCTCAGGGAAGGGGACTGACCTCCCAGCGTAACATGTTCTCCTTTCTCCAAGAACGTAGCCCTGATGGGTCATTAGTTGATGCACAGATATTTCGAGCAGTTTCTATGTGCCAAGCCTCCCGCCAAGCCCTGGGACCACACACACACACGCGCGCGCGCGCGCACACACACACACACACACACACACGAGGACTACAGGTTGTGTTGGGGGCTGTGAAGGAAGCAGACCAGGGCTGTCCCCAAAAAGAACTGGGGGAGGACTGTTGCCCACCCCCAGGATGGTCAGGGGAAGGTATCTGAGGAGAAGGCAGAGTATAAGAAGGTACTAGACAGAAAGAAGGGGCAGGGATGAAGAGGCCCTCATTTTGCTCCTTTCTCTGTGTCCAGACTTTGCCCTGAGACCTACGGTTCTTCTCACTCAAGAGACAGAGTCTGTTTCCCCACCTTGAATCTGGGCTTGGCCATGGACTTGCTTTAGCAAAAGGCCAGTAGGAGTCTTGACCAGAGCAGAGGCTTGAAAACCTGCTTGCAGGAGCCTACCTTCCTTGGGCTTCTGCCTTCCCCCCTGGCAAGCCTGCTTGAGAGGTAGCAGGGGCACATGGAGGAAAGTCGAGGTGTCTCAGCCATCCCAGCCAATGCCAGCCTCGACCAGCCCACACCCCTTGGATCACCAATGTGTGAGGGAGCCCAACCAAGACAGCAGAGCCACCTGCTGGTCCACAGCTCACCAGACTCCCTGCTCACCCAAGATGTATGAGCGAGCCCAACCAAGATCAACCAAGTCCCACCCAGACCAGCAGAACCAGTTGACTGGCCCACTGGCTCCTAAGAAATCATGAATGGTTGTTGTTTTGAGACACTAGGTTTGGGGGTGGTTTGTTACCCAGCAATAGTTAACTGGTACAAGGAAGAGCATTCCTGACAGCGGGAACAGCATTTGCAAAGGCTCAGAGGCAAGAGAAAGCTTTGTAAGTTGAGAGAAATGGAAAAGGACAGCATGGCCAGAAGGCAATGAGAAACCAGGAGGGAGGGAGAAAATGAGATCTGGGAGGTGGACAGGACTGGTCAGACGGGGCTTTGAAGGCTATGGTAGGCGCTTGCGTATTTTCATAAGCAGGGTGGGAGCCAGTGGAAGGTTTTAAGAACTTGAGGGAGCAAGGACAGGGCAGTCATCTGTTGCATTGCCTATAAAAACTCCCTCTGGCCATCCTGGGGCAATGAATTGGAAGGAGCATTTGTGGAAGTAGAGGTCCATTTACATACGCATTTGTCAAAATTTTATTTTATTGTAGGTAAGCTATATTTCAACAAATCTGCTTTTAAAAGCATTCTTTAAACAAAACATTTGTGGAAGTCAGGGAGAACAGAAGAATCAACCACATTTACTAATCATAACTCCAGCATTGACTGAGGACCTACGATGTGCCAAGGTCATGTGGGAAGAACTTTGGGGGTAAGGCAGACAGACCATGCTTTCAGGGAGCTTCCAAAATTGTTACCAGGGAATTTTGTGTCATAGAGGTTAGACTGGATCCTGTCATATATGAAAGCTGGTTCTAAAGTCAGCATGTAAAACACTGGGCATCGTTAAAATCATCCCTGAAAATCCTCTACAGAGGTGCCATGTTGGAGAACAATATTCTAGAACATCTCTCAGGACATCGACATAGCCAGCTTCCCTCCAGCAGGGATCTGACTGCAGTTTCATTGACTGAATGCAAGATGAGATAAGTGGCTTGCTAGGGCTTTGTTGCACACATGTTTTCAAACACTAGATTCACACCCAGCCTGGAAAAGATGCTCAAGCCTTGAGTGGCTTACGGGAACAGATACCTTCAAGAAGAAACAGGGGTCGGACCGGGGAAGAGGGGAGGCCAGACACATAAGCATCTACAATCCAGGGCTAAGTGCTGTGAAGGATGGGCACAGAAGTTCAGAGGGGTGTTAGCAGAACTTGCAAGGTTGAATCTAAAATGCATATAGAGGGGTGCCTGGGTGGCTCAGCTGGTTAAGCATCTGCCTTCAGCTCAGGTCATGATCCCAGAGATCTTGGGACTGACCCCCACGTCGGGCTCCCTGCTCAGTGGGGAGCCTGCTTCTCCCTCTCCTCTGTCTCTCCTCCCACTGGTTCCCCCACCCCTCTCATGCTCACTCTCCCTCTCTCTCAAATAAATAAAATATTAAAAAATAAAATGCATATGGAAATTCAAAGGGACAAGATACTCTTTAAGAGTTTATTTTTGGGGTGCCTGGGTGGCTCAGTGGGTTAAGCCTCTGCCTTCGGCTCAGGTCATGATCTCAGGGTCCTGGGATCGAGTCCCGCATCGGGCTCTCTGCTCAGCAGGGAGCCTGCTTCCTCCTCTCTCTCTGCCTGCCTCTCTGCCTACTTGTGATCTCTCTCTCTGTCACATAAATAAATAAATATTTTTTTAAAAAGTTTATTTTTAAGTAATCTCTACACTCAATATGGGGCTTGAACTCATGACCCCAACATCAAGAGTCACATGCTCTTTTGACTGAGCCTGCCAGATGCCCCAGGACAAGACACTCTTAGAGAAGAGTAGCAAGATGGAAGACTTGCTCTACCAGGTGTCAAGACTTAGTATAAAGCTATAGCATAGGGACACCTGGGTGGCACAGTCAGTTAAGCATCTGACTTTTGGTTTTGGCCCAAGCACTCCGTCTCTCTAAAAAATAAATAAATCTTTAAAAAAGAAAAAGAGGGGTGCCTGGGTGGCTCAGTCTGTTGGGCAGCTGTCTTCAGCTCTGGTCATCTTCTCAGGGTCCTGGAATCTAACCCTGTGTTGGGCTCCCTGCTCAGACCCTTTGACCCTCCTCCTTGCTTGTGCTCTCTCTGTCTCAAATAAATAAATAAAATCAGAAAGAAAAGAAAGAAAGAAAGAAAGAAAGAGAGGAAGGAAGGAAGGAAGGAAGGAAGGAAGGAAAGAAGAAAGAAAGAAGGAAAGAAAGGAAAGAAAGAAAGAAAGAAAGAAAGAAAGAAAGAAAGAAAGAAAGAAAGAGTAAGCTACCGCATAATAAAATAAAGCTACAGGAAGATGTAATGTTGGTACAAGAATGGACACACAGTCCAGTGAAACACAATCTAGAAACAGACCCAAGCACAGGTGGACACCTGATTTATGAAAAGGGGATGTAGTCAGGAAAGAACATTGGGTTTTCAACAAGTCATGCTGAGTCTCTCAGATATTCATGTGGAAGAAAAAAAAATGAACCTCAATCTCTACCTCACGCCATACCAGAAAAACAAAACAAAACAAAACAAAACCACACACATGCAAACACACAAAAGACCTTAGCCCGAGGGAGAATGCAGATCCAATGTTACACACAGAAGGTAGTGAAGGATTCCTTAAAAAGCACTAAACATAAAGGAAAAGTTCGATACAATTTATTACATTAAAATTTCCCATATCTGGCCACCAAAACATGCAATTAAGGGAGTGAAAAGACAAAACTCAGGGTAGGAGAGGATATTCGCAACACATCTCTGACAAAGAACTCGTGTCCAAAATAAATTCCAATAATCAATAAGTAAAGGAAACAACAAAAGTCTTGGAAAGGCACTTCCCAAAAAAGGAAATCCACACGGCTAATAACAATACAAAACGATGCTCAAGCTTACCAGCCAGGAGGGAGATGCACATGAAGATCAGGAGAAATAATAATCTACCCACCAGCTGGGCCAAAATTTAAAATCTGGCAATAACAAGTGTCGACAAGAACATGGAGCAATGAAATTCTCATTCACAGCTAAGGGAGTGTAAATTGCTACAAGCATTTTAGAAAATTGTTTGGCATTACTTAATAAAATTGATGCAGTGGATATCCTCTGACCCAACAGTTCCACTCCTAGGTATATACCCTAAAATTTGAAGGCACATGTGCTTTAGAAGACAAAAGAGAAAGTTTATACCAGCACAGTTAAACTCTAATGGATAAATAAATGGTGTCACACAATAGAATATTCTGTCCACAGCAAAGGAAAGGAACTGCATCACATGTCCCACATGAATGAGTCTCCCAAACATAATACTGAGCCAAAGAAGCCAAACACATATAAAAAAATATGTGCAGTATGATTCTGTGCACATAAATCTCCAAAAATGGGCAACATTAAACTCTGTGGTTTAGGAATGCCTATGGAAATAGCGAAACTACAAAATAAAGCAAGATGATGATAAAAAAGCAAGGTCATAGCTAACTCTTGTGGGGACAGAAAGGCACACTGGGGGTTCAAGTTGCAGATTATGTTCTTTATCTTGACCTGGGCCAAATTAAGTGGGCATTTGCTTGAAAATTATTTTTTAAACTGTACACAAACTTTATGCACCTTTCTATGTACATAATATTCCAGAATAAAAATTCATAAGCAAAATCAGACAAGAAAGTAAGAAGAGATGTGCAGATGAGAAAAAAGCTGTGCCTGAGGAAATCAGGGAAGACTTCATGGAAGAGGGGGTTTCCTCAGCAGATGCATACTGAGAGCTCTCCCCGTACCAGACCCTAAGATCACAAAACTGATCAAACACACAGGCTCTCTGCCCTTGTAGGATTTACATTCCAGAGACAGAGGCAGAGAGGAATCAAACGAACACACTATAAATGCTTAATTTACAGATCGTGGTAATGACCTTGACGGTGAAGCCCAGGGTGAAGCCCTTACTCCGTGTGAGGTACCATCTGAGCTGAGATTGGAAGGGTGAGTGTGGGCTGCTCAGGAATGGTGGGTGAGAGAATTTGGAGGGAAGCAGGGCCAGTGAAGTTTCTCAAGAGACAAGCTGGCCTCAAAAAGCTCCTGAAAAGCTTTTGTGGCCACATGCAGAGAACCAGTAAGGAAGTGGTATGAGATGAGTAGCCTGGCGAGGATATCTGAACTGGGCTTTGAAGGTTGAATAGGAGTTCATCAGGCAGAAACTGTAAAATCCTCGGAGGCTGGGATCATACATCTTGCTTACCTGTGCCCAGTCCATAGCTGCACTCAGTAAATACCTGATTTCTCTCAGAAAGCGAAAAGCCAGAGAACAGAAGAAGAATGTAGAGGTTACCAAGCTGAGGTCACAGAGAAGTGGGGGTGCAGCATGTTCGGCTCTGGGGGAGTGAGTTTCCTTAGCATCCTGGGCTCCATCTCCTTCCAGCAGCAGTGTTAATGGGCCAGTGAAGTCACCGGCAGGGGGAGGAGGGAGCAGGAAAGGAAAACTCCAGAGAAAAGCCATCTGCTCCTGGAAGCCGCTAATGCCCCACCCCACCCCAAAGCCCAGGGTCTCATGAGAGTGACAGCACTGGGGCCCTGGGACACTGGAGCCAGACGCACTCAGAGGGAGCAGCCGCGGCTGCGGTGGCCTCAGGAATCTGGTTGTTAGCGGGCAGCTGAGGGAGTCACGCTGTCTCCCCTGTGTTTACTTGGCTTCACTGAGGGGCTGGGAATTTGATCTCCACGGGGACTGTGCCTGGTCAGCCCCTGCTCAGAGTCTCCGCCAGAGCCCTGGCCTCTCAGAGCTGCTCAGAAGAAGACGTCCCGTGATCTGGAGAAAGGGAGACCAGAGAGCAAAGCAGAGACGGGACTTGCCCAATCACAGACTGAGTGAAAGCAGCCCCCATTTCGTGGGGTGCTTGTGATGTACCAAGCAGTGGGCTAAATGCTCTACATATAACATCCCTGCAAAGAAAATCTTCTTGTTTCATAGTTAGGGAAATGGAGCCTCGGAGAGGGCAAGTAACTTGTCCAAGGTCACACAGAGCTGGAGCTGGGGTGGAGTCTTGATGCATCCAATTCCAAAGCCAGGGCTCCTAACTGTCCTACCCTCTTGTTTCCAAGGGGCATTCACCATACAACAGGGACATGCAAGCCCAGACACTCCAGCGAGGGGCTCCAAGAGGATCCCCATCCCCTGTGAACCTCCCTCTGTGACCGATCCTGTCCTCGCCTAGCCTGACCGCTTTCCCACCTCGGAGTGCCCGCTCTGATCCCATCTTTCTCAAGCACCTGCGTCCCTAACGAGGCTTCTTGCTGCTTTGGAGGCCTCTGGAACGGGTCTACAGACTTGGAGCTTCCAGCAGCAGAAATTCCTCCTCTGAACCAGCCATCGAGGGTAAAACCAGGAGGATGGGGTCTGGCCTGTTGTCCCTGGAACCCCCACCACGTGGCACAGTGCCTGGCAGAGATGGAATGAGATAAGGTCCCAGTTAGGGCATCCATTGTGGACATCCGTGGCACAATGGGGAAAGCCAGGTCTACCCCGACAGCCAGTTGGCCCTGAACATGGGATGCAGACTCTCTGAGCACAGCCCCTCTCCACGAAACTGGGACCCTAATACATTTTTCTCCATGTATTCCCCAATCTCTTGTATACAAAGTGCTTAGCGCCCAGCGAGCGCTCAATAAACATTATGTCCTGGATTTGAACTTTTATTGTTTTTACTTTTGACTGGTTTTCAGACCCCTTCCAGCAATGTGCTGCAAGTTTCTGAGAAACAGACCACGCATCCATTGTCAGGACACCCAACACAGT
This sequence comes from Ailurus styani, assembly GCA_002007465.1. Lineage (NCBI taxonomy): Eukaryota > Metazoa > Chordata > Mammalia > Carnivora > Ailuridae > Ailurus > Ailurus styani. Next base: position 456,657 of record LNAC01000567.1, on the reverse strand, counting down.
ACCAGGAATATGGCCAATACTAAGAACTCCACTGTTCATTTGAAAGCTTATCTTCCCCATTCTTCTCTGTTTTTGCTCAGTTCCTGTGGATTTCTGTAAGCTGTGCTGAACCTGTTTACAACTTCCGACTGGATCCCATACGGAGTAAGAGGCTAGTGATTGCTTTTTCCGGTGGAACTGAGTGTCTAACCTGAATCCCTCTTGCTGTAATTCCAGTCCATTTTCTCACACTCAACCCTGAGGTGATGGAAACAGCTGTTCTTTTTCCTCCATGAGGTCACTGCCCTAAGCAGGAAGAAAGCACCCCCACCCCCACCCCAACCTAAGAATGTCTCCGGTACCTTTCCTACCGGAAATTTCTGCACTGAATTGCTTTCCTTTTCATTGATGCAATAATGTTTCTTTGAGCCACTCATTCACCCACCAGGCCTTTTAGGGGAATACTCCTGCGCTTTCCCAGCTTGGGGAATTCCAAGGAATTCCAGTCAGGCCTCCAGGACCCTGCCCACCCCGCAGGAGCCTAGGCCAGGCCACTTCCAGATAAAAAGGAAAGATGACAGAAAAGAAGGTCACCCAATGAGTTAGTGGCAGAGCAGCATCATGATTCATGTCTCCTCCTCCCAGGCCTCTAGACCCACCTGTGGGGCTCTCACTCCCCCAGCCTCCTGAGGCCGGGTACCCTCTGGCCAGCCCCAGGGGACAGAAGTCAGGCTGGCTACATAAAGTATGTCAGGGATGCAGTGGTCACCAAGCCTCCGGGCCCCCCCCCCATCAACTTCCTCCTGGAATTTTGTGTCCATATCCTGTGTCAGCACCTGTGACCTTGAGTACAGACTATTCCTTGAGAGGTGACCTCCCCAGGAAGGCTGGGGCTCTTGGTGAGGGAAAGCAATGTTGATTCAGCACACACACAGGCACACGCGTGTGCACATGCACGCGCGCACACACACACACACACACACACCTGTGTGTGTGTTAAGGACCACGGAGGCCTCTTGGGTCTGCAGGCTTTCTTAGCAGCCCTCAAACCTCATGACCCAGGCCTGGAAACTCACCCATAAGTTCCTATAACCCTTCCTGAGGCCTGAAACTAGTCACAGAATCAAATCCTAGTTCGAGGACCCCTCTGTGCTCCTGCCCAGGGCAGCAACCCCCCTACCAGTTTGCCCAGGGATGGGGAGCTCATGACCTGTCAAGGCCACCTCACCCCACTGCCAGCCTCAGCCCCTGAGGCTGCCCAGAGGAGCAGCGGGAGCGGGGCTCTGGGGTCAGAGAGACCTGAGTTCAAACCCTGACTCCAGGGCTGGCTGGCTGTGTGGCCTCGAGGGAAGCTGCTTTCCCTCTCTGGGCCTCCACTTCTCATCTGCACAGCGGTGAGCTGAATACTTGCCTAATGGAACTGGGGTGAGGACAAAAGGAGAGAACATATGGGAACCCAAACGTCAGCCGTAGTCTCCCTGTCCCTGAAGATACCGAGCGCAGTGACTATGGTCACGACAACCACTGGTATCTGCTGAGAAATGTAGGCCATGGCCCGCAATCCATGTCTTATGTGGATTATACTACCTAATCTTCACCATGAGCTCCGCGGGGAGCACGGACATTGCCCCATTTGACAAAGGAGCAAACCAACACTTAGAGAAGAGTGCGTAACTTGCCAAGGCCACATAGCCAAGGGGAACCCATAACCTGCTTGTTTACCCCATTACATGCGACTCTCCAAACCTGCTGTGTGGGGGTGAGGGGTCAATAAATTCCAGTCGTCCTTGAGATTAGAGTTACTGGACTGCCATGAGCCCCTCCATCCCAGTCCAATTAGCAATAATTGCGCCTCAGATAAACCTCATTGGCTACGATACTGCCACTGCGCAAAGCTTCCATCCCAGTCCAAAGCCCTCCCCAGGCCTCCCCAGGATTTCGACGTGAGAGGTATTCTTTCTCGTGGTTTCTCTGCTTGTCCTCTGCAACCTGCTCAGAATTAACCCGGTGGGGATGATTCGGGAGCCCTGGGAGCGCTGTCTCCGTTCCCCGTGCATCTGCCCAGAGTGACACCCAGCCCCTTCCTCCACTACCAGGAAAAACCCCTTCCCCCAAGGCATCTGTGGGTGTGCTCTAGATTTGGCTAAAGAAGGAATGCAGGAAAACGTTCAAACTGCAGAATGCAATTTTATACTGAACATCGGACATCCCTGTGCTAAAGCATCCTTTTCTCCCCAGTTATACCCTCCAAGAATTTTGCCCTGCTCAGTTTGCCTCGTGGGGCCCCTGCCTCCCAAGGACCCAGCGTTCTGCCCCCTGGAGTCCCTACCCCCCACGTCCCCATCCTACCTCTCCTCCCAGGCCCCAGCTCCAGCCTGTTAGGGAAAGGAAGGCTGCTACCTCCAGCCCTTCATCCCAAACTTCCCACAGTGACCCACCCAGGAGCCTTCCAATGAACTCGAGTCCCCCTGGTACAGGGCAAGGCGGCCTTCAACGGCTTCTTCACTCCTTGGCACCCAGCCTGATGTTCAGTGGGCTCAGTGATAACTGTAACAGCATGAGAAAAATTCTTCCTCAGATTAAGCAGCAACATGCTTTCTTCCCCCCATGAACGATCCTAAAATACCAAAAGTCTCAAACCTTGAACAATTATCTTATCCGGAATTCCTCAATCAGACGTGCCCAGCCGTCACCGTGCGGGACTGTCCCGGGCACTGAGGGACATTCGGCATCCCTGGCTTTCCCCCGCTCTATGCCAACAGCACCCCACCTGTCTCTGTGACCACCCCCAAAGCCCCCCTATTTCCCAAGCCCCATCTCTCCCTCACACAAGCACACGTGTACAGGCACACACGCGTGCACGCACACGCACACACACACAGGGTGGAGAACCACTCCTCCCACTTCACATGAAGGGTAGCAGAAAGGTCACCCCACAATATGCCGGTTGGTCTATGGGTGATTTTGAGCTGTCAGCACCTGAAAAGCAGCAACTGCAGGAAAGGCTTTCTCTGAACTTCCCTATTTGCCTAAAGACAGGTCTTCCTAAAGGAACTCAACTTGTCCTAGGTCCCGGGTGTGTTTGTGTGTGTGTGTTGGGGGGGACGGTCAGGGGTGGACTCTAGACCCGGGAGAGGATCCTAGAAAGTGAATGCCACACCCAGACACACAATGTCACAAACCACCACACCTCTCAGCTAGTCTTCTAAGAGCCCATTCATCTCTCCTACAAACGGCTTCCTCTCCCCTAGAAGCCTCCATCCTCCTCCCCTCTTTCCCTATTAAGATGGTGCTTAAGGGTGCCTGGGTGGCTCAGTGGGTTAAAGCCTCTGCCTTCAGCTCAGGTCATGATCTCAGGGTCCTGGGATCGAGGCCCACATCGGGCTCCCTGCTCAGCGGGGAGCCTGCCTCCTCTTCTCTCTCTGCCTGCCTCTCTGCCTACTTGTGATCTCTTTCTCTGTCAAATAAAAAAATAATAATAAATGGGCGCCCGGGTGGCTTAGTGGGTTAAAGCCTCTGCCTTTGGCTCAGGTCATGATCTCAGGGTCCTGGGATCGAGGCCTGCATCAGGCTCTCTGCTCAGCAGGGAGCCTGCTTCCTTCTCTCTCTGCCTGCCTCTCTGCCTACTTGTGATCTGATCTCTTTCTCTGTGTCAAATAAATAAATAAAATCTAAGAAAGAAAGAGAGAGAGAGAGAGAAAGAAAGAAAGAAAGAAAGAAAGATAGATAGATAGATAGATAGATAGATAGATATAGATGGTGCTCAAGCCCGAATTCTAGGATGGGGGTTACTCTTCCTGGAACTCTCCCCTGTATCCAGGAGGTATAATGTGATAATAAACTGCTGCCTGGTTTTCTCTTGTTAATCTGGCTTTCATCTCAGCTAAGAGCTCAGAAGTGTAGAGGGAAAATGATGGGTCCTCCCTACACCCCCATGGGCTCAGGAGACCCTGAGAGGCAGCCGGCTGTGCCTGAGATCACAGGGCAAGAGAGGCAAGGGTGCAGGACCCCTGCCTCTGGGGGCGGAGGGGAGGGGGGGCCAGGAGAACCGCCCCCTCACTTATCCCTCACTTCCTCGTGCTCCAGGTCTCTGCAAACCCAATCCCTTGGCTCTCCCTGGAAGGGCCAGGAGGGTGCCAGGCAGACACCCACAGAAGAAACCTCAGCATCTCATATTTTGAGGACTCCACGGATTCTGCCTGGTTCCCAGTAAACCAGAAACGTCAAAGTCAAGTGAGGTTAGCATGGAGCTCTGCCTGAGAAAGGCTGAGCCAGCCAGACCTCCGGCTGGCAGCTCTCGGGAGAGGCAGCAACCCTTCCCAGAGCCTGGCCCCCTCCAGCCTGGCAGCGGGGCTCCTGCTGTCAGCTGCTCTGAGATGGCGGGTGGGGGACAGAAGGGGGGATTTCCAGAATATAAAAGCCAAACGTGCCAGCAAGCCACACTTTCCAGACATGAGAACTCACAGGCCAAACACACAGCTCTTGTCCCTGCCAGAGACTGTGCCTGGGGCCGGGCACAGGGCTGGGGGTGGGGGTGTGGGGGTGGGGGAGTGCAGAGGGCAGGCCCAAGGAGAAGGGCATGACCTTGACTGCACTCTTGACTGCACACAGAGCACCTCTACTCAATGCTCTCAAGGCTCTGAANGGGTAGAGCACAGTAGGTGGCTGGGGCTGGGGTGAGAAGCTATGGTGACCCAAAGGCAGTTTCTGGAAACTAAGCAGAGTGAAGAGAATGTCCCTATATGGGTGGGGGTGTGGGGGTGGGGGAGTGCAGAGGGCAGGCCCAAGGAGAAGGGCATGACCTTGACTGCACTCTTGACTGCACACAGAGCACCTCTACTCAATGCTCTCAAGGCTCTGAATGAATCGTTTTGAAGACCCTGCAGGGTAATCCACTACACGCCCATTTCCCAGATGGGGAGACAGAGACTCAAAGCAGGCCTGTCCCTCACGGAGGCCTGCACATCTGCCACTTACCAGCTGTGTGACCGAGGACATGCGCTCTAACGGCTCTGGGCTTTAGTTTCTCCTTCTGGATCATCAGGAGGGCGATGCCTGCCTCTAGCATCGTGAGGCTAAATGAGGCACACATTCATTGCAGGAGGCGAAGGCCTGGCTCGCAGTGGCTGCTGAAAACGAAGCAGGCTGAACAGGCTGGGCAGGTGACAGAATCAAACACATAACTGGATTTTTGTGTCTCCCCAGCTCCTTGAAATGCACTTGATGGGGGCGGCTCTGGGTTAGAGCAACTTTTCCGCTTGGCCGTAGGTAAGGACAGTCCTTCTGAGACAATCACGAGAATGAGAATGCCCAGACCCAAGCAGAATTTTCTGGTCCAGAAACAGGGGCAGTAGTTAGCATCTTCTCTCCTCACTGCCACAGCCCATAGTCCAGGCTGCAGCTTGAACCCAGCCAGGGTCTGAGCAGCAGTGAGGGAAGAAGTTCCCCCTGTTCCCTCCTTTTGCCATTTGAGCATCATTCCCTTTCACTGTGAGTGGAACTGGCCAGGGAAGGGGCAGGACTGAAGGCTATATCCTTTTTTTTTTTTTTTTTTTTAAGATAGCAGAGGGTAAGATTTTTAAATCCTTTTTTATTTTTACTTTTTAAGATTTTATTTATTCATTTGAGAGTGAGAGAGAGAGAGAGCAGAAGCCAGGGGGAGAAGCAGAGGGAGAGGGAGAAGCAGACTCCCTGCTGAGCAGGGCTCAATTCCAGGACCCTGAGATCACGACCTGAGCCAAAGTCAGATGCTCAACCATCTGAGCCACCCAGGCGCCCCTAAATCCTACTTTAAATCAATAAAGGAATATATGTTCATTGCAGAAAATTCAAACAAGCTTAAAGAAAAAGAATGAAAACCACCTATAATTCCATCCACAGAGGCGAATACTATGAAAATATCAAGTCTTATGCTAAGTGTCCTAGAGGAAGAGGGGGAGAGGGCTGGGGCTTGAGGACCAGAGAGGAAGGACGAGAGGGTGGGGTGACGAGGGGAATGGAGGTGAGTCTGGAAGGGGTGGCTGTGAGGAGGTCCAAGGAGGCTGGACCCAAAAAACACCCCAGTCCCCCCAAACCTTCCACACCCCAAGGAAGCATCAGACAGGCCAGATTGAAGAGAACCTGAAAGGCTTCCCCGCTGGTGAGGACAGAGACAAGAGGAGCGAACCTCAAAGTGACTGACACTGAATTTCCCACTGATCCAGGGGGCCAGGGTCCGAGTCAGATCTAAGGTCATTTTAAAAATTGAGGCAGACGTGACATTCCTTACATGTTTGAGTTTCTGGTTGCTTAACTGTACCTCCTACTCTCTGTCTCTCTAATACTTTTTTTAGAAATTGTGGTCTGTATAGATTATAGCAGCTAGATTATATACCTGGTGTTATCCCTTTAATAAATCATGAGCACTCTCTTCTATCATCGAAGACGCTTTAAATTAATTTTCTGAGATGTAATTCACAGAATATAAAATTCACCATTTAAAAGATACAACTCAAGGGGCGCCTGGTTGGCTCAGTGGGTAGAGCATGTGACTCTTGATCCCTGGGTTGTGAGTTCGAGTCTCACGTTGGGGCTAGAGTTTACTTAAAAATTTTTTTTGGTAAATAACCAAGTGTACAATTTGGTGGCTTTGGGTATATTCGCTAGGTTGTATAGCTATCACTGCTAATTCCAGAACATTTCCATCTTTCCCCAAAACAACTGGTACCTATTAACAGTCCATCTCCCTACCTCCTGACAACCACTAATCTACTTTCTATCTGTGGATTTGCCATTCTGGATAAGTCATATCCATGGAATCTCGTCTGGCTTCTTTCTCTTAGCATGTTTTCAAGGCTCATCTGTGTTGTGGCATGTATATTGGCTGATTATTATTCCATTGTGTGGATTTACCATGTTTTGTTTATCCCCTCCTAAGCTGATCAACATTTGGATGTTTCGGATATGATGCAGGATGCTGCTATGAACATTCCCGTACGAGTTTCGGTATGGACAAATGTTTTCATTTCTCTTGGCTATATACCTAGGAGTTGAATTGCTGGGTCATATGGTAATTCTATGTTTAGCTCTTTGAGAAACTGCCAGACTGTTTTCCGCAGCGGCCACACCATTTCACATTCCCATCAGCAATGTTTGAGACTTCCAGTTTCTCCACATCCTCACCAACACTGCTTATTTACCCTCACCCCCCTTTTTTTTAAAATTATAGCCATTCTAGTGAGTGCGAAGTAGTATCTCATTATGGTTTTGATTTGGATTTCCCTAATGACTAATGATGTTGGGTATGACTGTGCTTTTCAACAGTGATTTTAGTGACCATGTAAATTCCATGGCAGATTACTAAATGTATTTTTCTATTTTATTTATTTTTTAATTATTTGCCCCAGGGGTACAGGTCTGTGAATCATCAGGCTTACACCTTTCACAGCATTCACCATAGCACAAACCCTCCCCAATGTCCATAACCCATCCACCCTATCCCTACCCTCCCACCCCCCAGTAACTAAATGTATTTTTCATTGGCTATTCTTGAATATTCAAGTTGTTTCATTTTCCTAATTCACTTATAAGCCTTCGTATATTGTAATTATCTCTGATTCAACCTCATTCATTCATTCATTCATTCAGCAGCTGTTACTAAGCCAGGCCTACTCTAGGTGCTTTTGCACGGTGCTGAACACAACAGGACCGATCCCTACCTTCCCAGAGCTGAGGTCTAGTGATTTAGTAAACAATCCTGCAGAAAAGTCTATTATTAGAAAGCGTAATGAGTATGATTAAGGAAATGCACAAGGGAGGGGTGTGTCACTCAGAGTGAAAGGCCAGGTAGGGCCTGAGGAGGGGCACTTAGCCAGCAATGGGGTACAGGCAGAGAAGAGCATTCCATTTTTTTTTTTAATTTTTATATACAGATTTTTGTTTTTTGAGAGAGAGCGTGCACATGAGCAGGGGGCGGGGTAGAGGGAGAGGAAGAAGCAGACTCCCTGCTGAGCAGGGAGCCCCACATAGGGCTTGATCCTGGGACACTGGGATCATGACCTGCCCAACCGAGTCACCCAGGTACCTATATATACGTGTGTATATATACATGTATATATATATGTATGTATGTGTATATATATATATATTTTTAAAGTAATTTCCATACCCAACGTGGGGCTCAAACTTACAACCCTGAGATCAAGAGTTGGCTGATCCACCAGCTGAGCCAGCCTGGTGCGCGAGAAGAACATTCTAGATAGAAAAAGTTTTGCTGAGGGCACCTGGGTGACTCAGATGGTTAAAGCGTCTGACTTCGGCTCAGGTCCTGATCCCAGGGTCCTGGGAGGAAGCCCTGCATCAAGTTCCCGGCTCAGCGGGAAGCCTGCTTCTCCCTCTGCCTCTGCCTTTCTCCCCTGCTCATGCCTTCTCTGTCTCTCCGTCTCTCAAATGAATAAAAAAAAAAAAAAAAAGGTTTTGCTGGATTCCTGTCTCACATTTAGCTCTTTCATCCATTTTGAGTTTGTGTTTGGTGTAAGAGAATGGTCCAGTTTCATTCTTCTGCATGTGGTTGTCCAATTTTCCCAGCACCGTTTCTTGAAGAGACTGTCTTCTTTCCATTGGATATTCTTTCCTGCTTTGTTGAAGATTGGATGACCATAGAATTGAGGGTCCATTTCCAGGTTCTCTGTTCCACTGATCCATTCTTCTGCATCTGTTCTTGTGCCGGTACCATACTGTCTGGATGATCGCAGCTTTGTAACAGAGCTTTAAGTCAGGCATTGTGATGCCTCCAGCTTTGGTTTTTTGGTCAACATTCCCCTGGCTATTCAGGGTCTTTTCTGGGTCCACACAGATTTTAGGATTGTTTGTTGCAGCTCTGTGAACAATGTCAATGGTATTTTGATAGGGATTTGACTCTGGGAAACAAACTGAGGACTGCAGAAGGGGAGGTGGGGGGAGATGGGGTTACTAGGTGACAGGCATTAAGGAGGGCACATGATGTGATGAGCACTGGGTGTTACATGCAATTGATGAAATCACTGAACATCTGAATTATCTGGAACTAACGATGTACTATATGTCGACTAATTGAATTTAAATTATTAAAAAATTAAAAAAAAATTTTTAAGGCTTTGCTATTTCAGGAACTAACAGAAGACCTGAGTAACTGGGTGGGCGTGTGGCATCCTAGGAGGGGCTGGGGGTGAGGTGGAGCATGGAAGCGAACGGAGAACGGAGAACGGGCCTTTGATCTACAGGCAGCTGCAGGATGGCGAAATCTGTAGACAATTGTTTTCTTTTTCAATGTGTCATTTAAAATAGCAAAGGAGGGGCGCCTGGGTGGCTCAGTGGGTTAAGCTAAGCTTCTGCCTTCAGCTCAGGTCATGATCCCAGGATCCTGGGATTGAGCCCCGCATTGTAATCCCTGCTCAGCAGGAAGCCTGCTTCTCCCTTTCCCACTCCCCCTGCTTGTGTTCCCTCTCTCGCTGTGTTTCTCTCTGTCAAATAAATAAATAAAAATCTTTAAAAAGTAAAATAGCAAAGGAGAGGGGTGCCTCGCTGGCTTGGTCAGAGCATGCAACTCTTTTTTTTTTTTAATTTTATTTTTATTATTTGCCCAAGGGGTACAGGTCTGTGAATCATCAGGCTTACATCTTTCACAGCATTCACCAAAGCACAAACCCTCCCCAATGTCCATAACCCATCCACCCTATCCCTACCCTCCCACCCCCCAGTAACCCTCAGTTTGTTTTATGAGATTAGAAGTCTCTTATGGTTTGTCTCCTTCCCCATCCCATCTTGTTTCATTATTTTTCCCTCCCTACCCCCCACGACCCCCCACCCTGCCCCTCAAGTTCCTCATATCAGAGAGATCATATGATAATTGTCTTTCTCTGATTGACTTATTTCGCTCAGCATAATACCCTCCAGTTCCATCCATGT
>LNAC01000567.1:385512-446285 GCA_002007465.1 Ailurus styani | reverse complement strand
ATGTTGAGCACTTTCTCATGTGTCTGTTGGCCATTTGGATGTCTTCTTTGGAGAAATGTCTGTTCATGTCTTCTGCCCATTTCTTGACTGGGTTATTTGTTTTATGGGTGTTGAGTTTGAGAAGCTCTTTATAGATTTTGGATACTAGCCCTTTATCTGATATGTCATTTGCAAATATCTTCTCCCATTCTGTCAGTTGTCTTTTGGTTTTGTTGACTGTTTCCTTTGCTGTGCAAAAGCTTTTAATCTTGATGAAGTCCCAATAGTTCATTTTTGCCCTTGCTTCCCTTGCCTTTGGTGAGGTTCCTAGGAAGAAGTTGCTGCGGTTGAGGTCGAAGAGGTTGCTGCCTGTGTTCTCCTCGAGGATTTTGATGGATTCCTTTCTCACATTGAGGTCTTTTATCCATTTTGAGTCTATTTTTGTGTGTGGTGTCAGGAAATGATCCAGTTTCATTGTTCTGCATGTGGCTGACCAGTTTTCCCAACACCATTTGTTGAAGAGACTGTCTTTTTCCCACTGGACATTCTTTCCTGCTTTGTCGAAGATTAGTTGACCATAGAGTTGAGGGTCCATTTTTGGGTTCTCTATTCTGTTCCACTGGTCTATGTGTCTGGTTTTGTGCCAGTACCATAGAGCATGCAACTCTTGATCTCAGGGTTGTGAGTTCGAGATTTGTGTTGGGTATAGAGATTACTTAAAACTAAACTCTTAAAAAAAAAATACTGGGGGCACCTGGGTGGCTCAGTCAGTTAAGCATCTGACTCTTGATTTTGGCTCAGGTCCTGATCTCAGGATCATGAGACTGAGCCCTGTGTTAGGCTCTGCTCTGGGCGTGCAGCCTGCTTAAAATTCTCTCTCTCAGGGCACCTGGGTGGCTCAGCTTGTTGGGCATCTGCCTTCCGCTCAGGTCATGATCCCAGAGTTCCAGGATCGAGCCCCGCATCGGGGTCCCTGATCGGCGGGGAGCCTGCTTCTCCTTCTCCCACTCCCCCTGCTTGTGCTCTCTCCCTCTCACTCTGTCTTCTGTCTTCCTCTCAAATAAATAAATAAATATTTTAAAAAATTCTCTCTCTCCCTCTACCCCTCCCTGCCCCCATTCATACACTTGCTCTCTCTCAAAAAACAAACAAAAACAAAAAAAGAGGTGCAGAAGGAAGGAGAGGGGGAGAGAGGATTTCTGAAGATAGCACATTTAAACGCAGGGATTCTAGATGTCCCTGTACTAGCCAGCGACCCCCAGGCACCCAGCCACTGCCATCACCTGCCCTGTCCGCGCCCCATCTGAGCAGCTTAGCCCAGGGCCACCAACTCCACACTGCACCATCCTCCCACGGGGCCAGAGCTGCCTGGACCAAAGTGGGGGTTGGACCTAAAAGCAGCCGATCCTGAAGTTGGCTGGTGGCCTGAGAAGTGGCCTCTACGATTTAATAAGAAAATAAACACTGGGTCTTTGTTCCTGGTTCTGGCTGGGCACAGAGGTCCTAAATCCCTTGGAGTTGATAGTCTTTTGTATGCTAATGAGATAACTTGCAGGGGGTCCCTGGATAGGTTCAGGATGCGGGCTGGCTGTTCCCACGGCCACCACCACACCGAACTCCTGGGAGGGGAGAGAGGCCAGGGATGAAATCTAACACGCCTACATAACAAAACTTCTCTAACAACCCCGAAACAGGGTTTGGAGAGCTTCTGGGTCGGTGAATATGAACTTGCTGGGAGAGTGGCATGCCCGGAGAGGGCAGGAACCTGTGCCACCCCACCCACCAACCTCCATATTTCGTCCCACTCTCTGCTTGTAAGTTGCGTCCTCTCTAATAAACCAGTAACACTAAGTAAAGCGTGTTCCCGAGTTTCGTGAGTGGTTCCAGCAAATTACAGAACCTCAAGAGGGGGTTGTGGGAACCTCTGAATTCACAGCCAGTTGGTTGGGAGTACCGGTGGGCCCTGGGACTTGGGACTGGTATCTGAAGCAGGGATAGTCTTGCCGGACCGAGCCCTAAACCTGTGGGGTCTGCACTAGCGCCGAGGGTTGGCTTCACGATTGAACTGCTGGCCATCCCGTTGGTGGGACAGATTCAGAGCCCGTGTCTAGGAGTTCATTTAATCCACGGCTTGGACTTCCAAGCCAAACCAAGTCCTCTCTTCGGGGGAAACTGAGTTTAAGTGGGGAGTGAGGGCCAGAGCTGAGAGGTACACAGCGGGAGGCAAAGGGAAGCACGGGGCTGCAGAGGGCTTGCGCTCACAGGAGCCGTGGGCAGCAGAAACCAGGGGGAGGCAGAGGCCACGAAGGAACAGAAACCCCGAGACAGCACAGAGAGGCCAGGGGGCAGGAGGCGACAGTGGCAGGTGGAGGACGCCGCAGAGAGGGACTGAGCAGCCTTCACGGGCTGACGCTAGAGAAGGCTGCTGGAGAAGACAAAGTACCCAGATCTGAACAGCTCTTCAGTTCGCCAATGAGCTTGCCAGCCCCGCGCCCCTGGCCCAGCTGCAGTGGGGCTTCTGTTTTCCTGATTTCCCCATGCATCCCCCTTCCTGAAAGTGACCGGGCAGTACCCCTGCTCCTTACACAAGTCTCATGTTCCGGGCCCACGAGCCTGGGGCCTGGCTCAAGAATCTGCAGCCCCATTTTGCAAAGGGGGAGCTTGGAAGCAGGAAAAATCTCTGTAGAAAGGCACTGAAGATCCTCAGCCAGAGTGATGGAGCAGCTACTGAGAACAGGGTTGCTGGAGGAGGGCGGTGCACGGGGAGGGCAGCGGGTGCCGGTCGGACCCAGGGGCCAGAAAGTGCAGATGTGACTCTGAATCACGGTAGGACCCTGAAGGGATCCTGCGCCCTCCCCCTACAGTTCCCCCATCTGTGAGAGAAGCTGACTTCTGCAACCTCTCCCAGAGAGAATATTTGGTGAGCCCAGGACACGAGAGGCAAAAATCATCTTTAAAAAACAAAAACGAAAACTGGAATTTTAAAAATCCAGCAAGCCAACAAATATTGCCATCAGTTGTTTAAGAAACACGGCATTTTAAAATTTAAGATGATCCCTACAATTTTATTTTTAAAATCTGAAATGAAAACTTGCATGAGATCAGGATATTTGAAATACTGGCTCCAAGTGCTGGTGGGAGGAGAGAGGCCACATCTGCTGGGAATGTCCACCTCTACACCGAAAGGGCATCTTCCACTCTGAGATCGAAAGAGCCCTCTGTTTAAATCCCTCAACATCCCAGAAGGTTCAGAAAAGTCCAAGAGTCCAAAAGTGCTCCAGATTTAACATTCCAAAGGTTAGAAAACTTCCAAGATTTCAAGACTTCTGAAGATCCCAAAAGCTCTCATATCTCCAAGATTCTCAAAGTTCCAAAGGCCTCAACTTCCTGACTTCTAAAAGCCCCCCACAACCCGCTTTGGGCCCACGTGGGATCTGGCCTGAGGAACCTGGAAGGAGCAGGGCTGTCATCTTGACCTCCGGCTCTTTCTCCAGCCAATGGCGACCCCCTCTGGTTCACGGCTATCCCTGAGGGTCAGGGGAGGGGAGTGGTGTTTTCTGAGTTCAGAGGGGTCTCCATGACTCCTCTGAGTTGGACTTTGATCCTTCTCCATGTCCCTCTCCGCCTTTGCTGTTCTTCTTGCCCCTAATCCTTCCCTAGGAAAGGACAGTGTTAGCTGGGGCCGTGGGCCCCCAAGTCCCACGTCCTCATTTATTGCAAAGTGCTCTGCCCTCAGATGCTCATGCACTAAGGAACCCAGAGAGGGATTTGAGCACAGGGGCATGGCCTGGCTTGACTCCTTTTGGGGGTCTGAGGTCCCGGCCCACCACTTACTGCCTTCCCCCTTGCCAGCTGCACCCAGGTCCCATCCCAATGTCAACCCCTGGTTCCTGCCACAGGAGGAAGATTCCTGGAGGGTCTAGTTAGCAGAAGGCTGGTGGGCACCCCGATAGTTGCCCACCTCGGCTTCCTGCTTGTATGGACCTGTCGCTCTGTCTGCCCACCCCAAGCCCAGGCCTCCACCTCACGTCCTCTCGAGGCATCTTCAACTCAACTCCAGCTCTGGTTCTGCTGCTCCCTGAGCTGGACCCTCACTTCTGTCCCTGATCCTCAGGGCATGACCACACCTCTAGGCCTCAGGGAGAGAAGAAAAGCTGTTCAGGCCAGCCCCTTACCACCCTCAGGATCTCACACGGCAACAGCAGTGAAGAGATGTGGGGAGAAGACACAGGTCCAGAGCCCAAATTTGATTATACACCCCCTGGCTGTGAACTCTGGAAACTTCCATTTCCTCCAAGCAAAAGGGGATTTTGCATCTTACCTCACAAAGTTGTAGGGGAATTGGGCTCCTTGCTTTTTAGAGGACCCATCAGTGCACGCCACCCCTCCCCTCGGGGCCCCCTCCACCGCACACAATCCCCCCAAACCTGAGTGAGTTTCCTCTCAAGCAGCAGCACACAGAAGGGGCGGCGCTGAGGCCCAGGGGTGGAGAGCCAGAGGCTCGGTTTTAACACAAACCCTAATTGTGGGTCCCTGAATGGCCCTCCCTGGCTCCATTCATGAATGTGGTATTTTTAGCTCAGGACTGGCTGCCTGCTGTCCCAGTGGGGGCGGCCAGGCCATGTGTCATGTCTGAGTGATCATGGACTCACTCTGCCCAGGAAACAGGCCCACGGGGACCAGCTGCTGGATCTCGGGGCTGCCAGCAGGACTGGAATCTGAGACCTCCTCACCCGCAAGGGGTACCACAGGCCATGGGGGCTGGAAGCCATCATGAATATGCAGTGAGGATTCACTAGTATTCACTAGGGTCAGGCACCATTCTGACTTCACACGTATTAGCTTATTTAAACCTTACTATGAGATAGATGTTATCATGATCATTCCCATTTTACAGATGGGGAAATCAATCAAGGCTGGAGTCATTCATGTAACATGCTTGAGCCCACGAGGTAGCAGCAGGTGGAGCAGGGCCGTCAGCTCCAGAGTCCATGCTTTTAGTGTCTGGTCACTTAGACTCTGGACCACGGCGGGACAGCTACAGCCACTAGGTTCTCCTGCTCCAGGCTCCAGAGCCCGGCCCCCACTCTCAGCCCACAGAGTTCTCTGGGACTGCAGAGAACATCCAGCCCAACCTTCCTTTGGAAGTGAGGACACGGAGGCCCAGAAAGGAGTCCAAGGCTATGGAGCCAGTTGGCTCTGATGCTCGGGCCAGGATGCTTCTCTCTGAATGATTCCATGAGACCTGTTCATCTTGTAACTGCCCACCTCCTCAGCCTATCCCCGGCTCCAGAACTCAGCACTTACGCTCTTTAGAGCAAGGAGCCTGGGTTCTAGAAGCAGATCTGAGTCCTGCTCCTAACTTGCTGTGTGACCCTCGGCAAGTCACCTCCCCTCTCCCAGCTTCGGTTTCCTCCTGTAAAAAGGGAGGGATTGGGATATCTTCCTAAGACCATGTGGCAGGTATAAATTGCCTGGGGGAGTCAATGGAGGTGGATTTCCTTATCATGGGCTTTTCAAACCATTAATATTTCCTGTGAACAAGACACACAGTATTCACCTGCCCAGGGCTACTTCTGGAAATAGAAGACGGTGCAATTGTAGACACTCTGACCAGCTCTGGGGGAGACACTGGGGCACATCATGCCGCACGGGCACCTGCCTAGTTCTCAGATTCCCAGCTGACGAGACTGTGGCGGAAGAGAGGAAACATGGCCTGCCAGCCTCTCAGCCAGTTCCCCAAATAGGAAGCAGAACAAGCACGGCAGAGTTCAGGTCCAGTTTAGCCACATCCCCTCTGGGTGACCTTGGGTCTGTCTCTGCCCCTCCCAGGGTCTCAATCTCCCAAATGTAGAGAGGCCTTGGCTCTCTCAGGGCTTCATAGCCCCAATTTTCTGGGAATTGATCAGGGCAAGCCCCTCCCTCAGGGGCTTGGGACACTTGTGGCCCCCCCCCCATCACCACCACACCTCCTGCCCTGCAGCTCCACTTAAGGGGCTCCACAGACTAGCTTCTGGGCTCACTCTGGGCTTGCCCATGACCCATGAGGGCAGCTCCCCATGGCGGTCTCAGCCCCTGAGTCACACAGCCTGCAAGTTCAGCTCCCCATGGGTGACTTTTTCCAGTTCTGAGTCCCAGTAGCAAATTTCCAGAGAATCTCATTGGCCCGTGTGAGGTTGGGAGGCCAACGAACTGGGTCTTGGGTCACGTACTAGAGGTGGAGCAGGAGCAGTTTCTCCAAGAACAGGGTGTGGATGAGGAGGAAATGAAAGCATCTCGAATTCAGAAGCAAAACAAATCCACGTAGAATGTAAATCCCTTATGCGGAAAATGGTATCTACACAAATTTCTCATTTATCCAGAAAATGATCAGAGCCCTTTGGGAGTGTGCTTAAAATTAGAAACACAAAAAGGGACCCTCTATTCCTAGCTGCCAAAATCAAAGTAAAAAGTCGAGGCCCTCAACTCATCAGAGAATCTTCTCTGTTCATGAACTCTTAGGATACAAATAATTCTAACGGGCATGGGTTACCGGTTTGCCACTAGAGGGCGTCGTCAAGAGCATGGTAAGAAGTAATCGCCCGTGGGCTGGGAGGCAGAAATATTTCAAAATCAAATAATACGAGCAAAACAAAACTTTTAAAAGCAAACACAGGATTTAGCATCTTGGTGGGAAGAGGTTATTCAGTGCTCGGGCACAGTGACCACACAGTTCAGGGGTCCCTAAAAGCATTGTGCATACAAGTGCTGAAGCTCACAGACAGTCTTTGGGCATCCAGATGGAATAAAATTATGTTCCCTGACCTCCATTTCAGATGGTATAAATAGGTAACACATACTGAAAGACTTCCATTTACTAGAAAAAGAAAGATTTTTTTCTTTCTTTTTTTTTTTTTTTCAGTTTTTCAAGGAAGGAATAGACCTCATCTGGAAAATGCGTTCTTGTGGAATAATGCAGTTATAAATGATGTATGACTACAGAAGGGTTTACAAGCCAATCCAACAAAAATAATAAATGGCACAATTTTGAAACCAAACTCTATAACTAGCAGCTCGAGTTTCATCATTGGAGGAATAAAGTGCTTTACCAGTGACTTCAGTTGGATTGAGGACCTTGGCGACCCTGCCAAGAGCTTGAAAGCAGATAATTTTCAGGAGCGATGCCCAGTCCAGACCCACCGCATAACTGTACTCCTGCCCTTAGCTGAGACCCTCATGCTTGGTGATTACAGGGGGAAAGGAGACCCTGCAGAACTCTGGGATGTTCAAACCTGAGACCTGGAGGGGGAAAGAGACCTGGGGGTTCTTCAGGCATTAGGTCCCCAAAGTTAAGCATACTGAAATCACTTGGAAGCTCATTCAAAACTGTAGGATATCTGAGGGAGGAATCAGGAATATGCATTTTAAAAACATTCCTTAAGCGATTCTGATCCTGTGATCCGTGGACCACATGCTGAGAAACCCTGCTCCTCCCACTTCACAGATGGGGAAATCAAGGCCCAGAAAGGATTAAAGCAAATGGCTCGAAGTCACACAGCAAGTCAGAAGCTGAGCTGGCCTCTGGCCTGTCCCCGGGCTCCTTTCCACCAAATTCCGCCTGCCCACGGACTGCCTCCCAGGGCTGCTAACATTCCAAGCAACCTTGTAACAGGAAAGGAAATGTCAGCCGTGCCTGTTCCGATGTTCAGGCTCCCAACGTGACTCCAGGTTCCGCCAGACACAGCCCCTCAGAGCTCGGGCAGCCAAGCTCCATGAGCCTGGTTTTTCCAGATGGGTTTGGGGATGGGATTACAAGAACCAGCATTTATTTTTATTTCCCCGAGAAAGTAAAACAGCAGTTTTGCTCCAAGAAAAGTGGTCAGAGGAAGCAGTGTTCCTCGGCAGGAGGAGGTCCTGGACCCTGGCCAGCCCCCTCGTGGCCCCCGCCAGGGCCGCCTTCACAGCCCGAGGGTGTCCGACATGGAGTCCGGTCCTCAGACAAAGCACCGTCAGGCTTTGGACTCCAGACCCCTCTCCTGACCACAGCAGTGGCTGAAGGGTTCGGGAGGTGGAGGGATACTTTCTTCCTGGGGACAAAAGGAATTTTTCCCAGCCTCTCCTATTACAAAAAAGTCTAAAAATGGAGGGTGGTAGAATATGCGATTGCTGCCAGGTTCCACAGCCATGGCACTGGTGCTAGAGGGAGGATGATTTTGCTCTCTTCTGGGGTGGGAGGGGACATTTGGCAATAGCTGGATGTGTTTGTTGGTTGTCACAACACAGGGGAGGTGCTACTGTCATCTAGTGGGTAGAGGCCGGGGATGAGACTAAACATTCCACATCGCATGGGACAGTCCCTCCTGCAAAGCCCCCTTTACCCAAAATGTTGAGCGTGCCGAGATTGGGAGACCTTGAACTATGGGCTATTGGTCCAGGGTGTTAGGAGTTGGGGTGTGAGTCTAGGGTTTTTCCTCTAAATCCTGTGTGAGCTTGGGCCAGGCCCTGCCCTCTCTAGGCCTCAGACTCCCATCTGTTTTATGAAGAAGTGGAGACGATTCTCTCTGGGGGCCCTTGCGGTTTGGGTCATTCATGGCTCCGGAAGCTCGGACTTCTGCACCTTAGATATGTCTTTTGCAGTGTTTGTGGGGGGTATCTACCCAGCCTCCCCATGTCTAAGGAGGGGATAATCAGCCATTGGGAACCCCTCCCCCACAGCGCAATATCTGGTACTCCTGCTCCACCAGGAACGGAAAAACCATTATCTGCAGATGACATCACTTTGCAGAAATGCAAGTGGGTGGTTGCTGAGCAGAACTCCAGGGAAGGGGCGGGAAGAAAGCGCTCAGAGCGTACCAACCCCGGACAGCGCCAGCATCCAGCACCTGCGTGCCTCTCAGGGCAGCCCAGGACTAGTCACTCAACTTCTCTGCACTGCAGTCCTCCCATCTCCGCAGGGAGGCGCTAGACGGGGGTTTGCCATCTTCCACTGAGGAGCGCCCAGGACCCTGTGACTCTCCCCGGTGAGGTCTCAGAGGCCCTATGGGCTGCAGGTACACACAAGGAGGGCCTCCAGGCACAGGGCGCACAGGGTTGGGGGCTGGAAGGAAAGAAAAGCAGCCACCTGCTCAACTGAGCCACACAGAGGCCACTGGTGCAGCGAAGAGCTTGAAAACAGACTCTCCTCCGAGGGCTGGTGGGTCGTGTGTCTCAGCCAGCAACGCAGTATTTTTCTTGGTCTGGAGTTTGGAAGAGCATCCTCAAACGGTAGAGTGCTGGGGACCTGCTTCAATGGATGCACGACAATGACCCACAATCCAGCATCTTTGGGCCTGTCGGCTCCAGGAGGTGCGGGCCCAGTAGCGGGCGGCCGCTGGTGAGCACAGCAGGCTCAGCTACGCCGGAGGAGCCCTGGGATGACAGGCAGGAGGCTGGGGGGCTAGTCCCAGTGGGGAGACGGGCCTCCATTTCTCCTTCTCGACAATGAGAAGCTTGGTCCAGAGAACCTGCGCAGTCTCTCTCAGTTCTAGGATTTGGTGGCCCCAGGAGCAGCTTAGAAGAAGCCAAGGTCAGGGCCTGCCATAGGGGCAGAGCTCAATAGAGCAGGATGTCTTCAGTGAGTGACAGGTCCTTCCCCTGCCCCCAGCCCCATCAAGAAAAAAATCTGCCATCCTACCTGGTTGCTTCCTCAGTGCGAGAGGAAGGAGGGAGAAGGAGGCAGATCAGCCTGGCCAAGTTCAAGGGAGGGGCTGGCCCCAAGGCTGAAGGGGCCCCCTCCCATGCAGCATGAGCACTGCCTACTGCCAGGAGACAGCACGGCCTGTGGCTGGAATATTCAGTGCGGTCTATCACCTAGACCAGTGTTCAGATCTTGGTCTGATGACCTCCAAGCTACTGGAATCTGACTCAGTTTCTTCAACTTGAAAATGGAGTTAGTCACCTCTTTCAGGGGTCATTCTGTTAGCCCTGCCCCTTGCCCCCCAGATTCACCTCTCCCTGCCCTGCTCCCCAGGAGCCTGACCTCACCCAGGCTGGAGGTCAGAGGATGCCAAGAGAGTGAGGTCAGGGAGTTTCCACATGCCCTCGGCCAGGTCACAGTTCTGGGGGGTCACCACTCCCGTCAGCAGCCCTGATCCCACACCTCCAGCTCTGGGGGGTTCTGGCCACACCGTGCCCACCTCTTGCCCCTTCATGCTGACACGTGCTTACAGCTTCCTGCTGGCATTAGTCTCTGGGTCATCCTCATCCCCTGCTGGGTCCTTAACCCCTCACCACACTTTAGTGAAAATCCTTTCATTGAGTTCCCAAGACAATAGAGAGATGCCCAACAAGCCTACAGAAAGATGTTTCACGTCACTACTCATTAGAGAATACAGATCCAAACCCCAGTCAGGTAGCACCTCCCACAGGAAGGCCACTATCGAAAAAACAAAAAACAAAACAAAACAACAGGAAATACCAAGTGCGGGTGAGGATGTAGAGAAGCTGGAAGCCTCGCGCCCTGGGGGCGGGAATGGAAGAGGGTGCAGCCTCTGTGGAAAACAGTATGGCGGTTCCTCAAAAAGTTAAAAGTAGAACTACCCTATGATCCAGCGATCCCACCTGTGGGTCTGGAAAGCAGGGTATCAGAGAGATATTTGTACCCCCACGTGCATCACAGCATTATGTACGGAAGCCAGGAAGACAGGGAAGCAACCCAAGCATCCATAAGTGGATGAATAAATGAGCGCGATGTGGTTCCCACCTACAATGGAACATGATCCAGTCTTAAAAAGGAAGGCTATTCCGACACCTGCTGCGACACGGATGAACCCTGAGGACACTCTGTTAAGCGAAATAAGCCAATCACAAGACAAACACTTTGAATTCCGCTGGCATGAGGCACCTAGAGTAGGCAGAGTCACAGAGACAGAAAGTAGAAGGGTGGTTGCTGGGGAAGGGACGAGGGGGAGATGGAGAGTTGTTGCTTAACGGGTACACAATTTCAACTTTGCAAGATAAGAAGTTCCGGAGATCCCTTGCATAACCATGTGAACAGACTTAACACTACTGAACCATACACTTAAAAATGATTAAGTTGGTGAAAAAAAAAAAACACCTCATCAAATTATATAGTTGAAGTAAGTGCAGTTGACTGTATGTTCACGATACCTCGATAAATCTCTTTCTTTAAATCCCTGTATCACACTTTTCATGAAAACCCATGGTGCCCGAACTTGTCAGGACACTAGAATCTTCTGGGATCTTTTAATAATTTCAAAACCCCAGGCCAACACCCCAGACCAATGACATCACAACCCCAGGGAGCAGGACACGAGCACCAGGATTCTGAGGCCCCCAGTGACTCCAGTCTGACACCCACTGAGTCCATCCTTTGATTAGGCCCTGTGTGTCTTGTCAGGAGTTGGCACCATGAACCACCTCTCAGGCTCACTGTGAGGACTGAAAGCAAGAAAGAAGGCAAAGCATTTAGCACAGTTACTGCTGCTTAGAGAACGTCATTGGCTTTATGATTATTGTATTATCTTTACATGGTCGTCATTACTTCTCGGATTGCCATAGGTCTCCGGGAAGCTCCAGGGGAAGTGAGAGGGGTGCTGGGACGAAATCTGAAGACAGACGGGCAAGCTCTCAGCAGGTAGGAGGGGTTCAGGCTGAGGCAGAGGAAAGTGGGGATTCCAGGGTGGCTAGGAGGTTTGGGGGCGAGACTGTGAGGATCCCCGAGTCAGCCACGATGCCAGGAGGCACCTGTCTCTCGGGGCTGCTGCTGCCGGCAGCTGGCACCACTCAGAGGCCCCAGAAACGGAGGGACACCTAGGGCCAACGGGAGAGTTGGCTCAGGAAGCACCATGGCCTGCAGTGGGCACACACACACACACACCCCTGCAGTGGGCGCGCACACACACACACACACACACACCTGCAGTGGGCACACACACACACACACACACACACACACACCCCATAATGACTTGTAGCCCATCTGCCCCTGTGGGGCCCTTTCTAATTTTTCAGGGGTCCCCAACCACTCCTGGCAGCCCCAACATCCTTAAGGTAACTACTGACCATCACCTCCATTTACTTCCCAGTTTCTGCCCTGGTGTCCACTCAGCTTGCTGGGCTGGGAGTGGTGGGGGATGGGCAAGCAGCCTTCAGGCAGCCAGGCCTCCCTCAGTGGCTCATGGAAAATGGAGGGGACGGAAGGGCCCACTGCACTGGGTTTGCCCGAAGACGAGGCATCTCTCCAGGCCAAGGAAGGACTTTTTGGCTGAGGAGGCTCTGGCCCAGGCTGCATTTTCTCCCCAGGCCATCCAGCCATGCCCTAAACATTTCCTGGACCCCCACTGTGTAGCCTGCAGGGCCTGGGATCCCACGACAGTTTGGGGAAGCAGGGGGTGACAGGAAGTAGAGCATCCCCAGGCCGGCAGACAATGCTCAGGTCCCAGCTCTCCTCTGTTACTGCTGTAGGTCTTAGGGAAAGTCAATTCACCTCTCGGGCCTCAATTTTGTCTCCTGCGAAAGGGTGACACACCCATCCTCACAGATTCTGGGGGGAATGAGACAGGATGACATGAGTGTCCCCGTTAGGCCTCACTTGAAGTCCCGTTCCCAGGAGGGAGGAACAGGCCTCACCTGCTTCTCACCTGCAGCAAGGCTGATGGGGGCAGCCACTCTCTGGGGACAGCTGTGTCGGGAGGCCAGCCCCAGTGGGGTCTCCAAACCACAAGTCCACACCCGGAAGCCCTCCTCCGGTGCCTGGGTGCCCACCCTATCGGCTGTTGGGCTGCTGGGTGACAGAGGGCTGTCCCTTCCGCATCTGTCATCAGGGCCTCATGAGCCCGCCCAGAACGGATCTTCTAGAGAAAGGGACAAACTTCAGGGTCCCATTTTGCAGGAAGCCTTCCTGTTCCCCATATCGGACATGGCCTCTACCTCCCCCTAGGCTACAAGAGGACTCCTTTAGTTTGGCTCTGGGCACCTCAAGTACCCATCTGTGTCCCCCAGGAGATGAGGCCCTGAGGGAAGAATCCAAGTCATAGATGACACCCGCCTCTTGTCATCTTGTCATCCTGACACCAAGAATTGAAAGAAGGGCTAAGTGACTCCCGGTGCCCCGAGCCCACACCAGGCAAATGTGCAGGGACTATTCAGTACCCACTTGGGACACAACTCCAGGGCGGAGGTGGCTGGAGGCTGGGCCCGGTGCCCGGACACAGGCATGGACCCCGCCTCCAACGGCTGTTTTTGTTTTCCTTCTCCCTGGGCAAAAGCTGTGGGGGCTGTTCTGAGCCACAGCTGGTTTTTATTGCATCAAGGCTCAAAAAAGGTCTGAGCATATTTTTAGAGAGAAGGGGGAAAAAGAGTATTTTCTTCCCTGACCCAAGAGGAGGGCTTGTTCCAATTTTCCATCTGCTCTCCCTTCTGGGTGGAGCTGACCGGGAAGTTTCTCTGCAGGAGGATCCTGGGGACAGCAGTTCATGAGCTCATAGATATGGCAGGGCGAAGGCTGCCCGGCACGATGCCCACCCCCCTCCCCTGACACACACACAAACACAAATACACACACGCATGCACACAGCCTCGGGCCTGTGATGTGCAGAGAGATGTGCATGGGATGAGGACAGTGGAGGAGCAAGGGACTTGGAGCCCAAACTCCCCAAGAGGGGCTCAGGGGTCCCCATCGTGGCTCCCCAGAGCTCTGGCCTGTGCAGCCTCCCCGCTGGGGTGTCCGGATCCATACGACCTAGGCACTGTCTGGGACCAGAATAAAGAAGGTGTTTGGTGTAGCTTTGAATGGCTGGTTTCCACTTGTCCAAAGACACTTGTGGGGATGAATGAAATGCCAAACCATTTTCGAGCATCACAGAAGCCCTGAAGCTTTTGTTATTTTCTCAATCAAAAGATGCTAAATGGGGCTGCCTGGGTAGCTCAGTGGGTTAAGTGTCTGTCTTCAGCTCAGGTCATGATCTCAGGCTCCTGGAATTAAGCCTCCTGGGTCTCTGCTCAGCAGGAAGCCTCCTTCTCCCTCTGGCTCTGCCCCTCACTCCCCTCCTTCCCTGCTCATGCATGTATGCTCTCTCTCTCAAATAAATAAAGTATATTTTTTTAAAAAGATGCTAAATGTACTAGAGTTCTGCAGGCGTCTGTGTGTGTGTGTAAATCTGTGTGTGATAGATGAATATGGCCCACGTATGTGACATGCATGGTGGGGTTTATGTGTATGTATATTGTGCATGTGTGTATGTTTGTGTGTTGTATTTGTAGTATGTGTTCTGTTGTGTGTGTGCGGTATGTTGGATGTGTGGTATAGGACGTGGTATGTGTGTAAGTATGTGTGTGTTATGTGTGTTTGATACACTTCTTGTGTACAGTGGCTATTCCATGTATGCTGGGTATGGATGCTGTCATCAAGTCAGCAACGTGCCTGGAAGGGGGACTCTGTTGGGGAGACGGTCCCTGCTTCTCCCCTGGCACACTATCCAGACTGACACCCTTTCAAGACATTTCCAGGGCAATTTGTTGGGGGAAATCACAACAGGTATGAAGGGAAAGAGACCACTGGCCAGAGTTGTACCCCACCGGACCCTGCCCTTCCTGTCAGAACTGGACTTCGCCTCTGGGGACACCCAGTCTTAAAATCCCCAGCCCAAAGGGTCACAGGCAAGAGAGCTGAAGTTCAGGGCACCTGGGTGGCTCAGTGGGTTAAAGCCTGTGCCTTCGGCTCAGGTCATGATCTCAGGGTTCTGGGATCAAGGCCCGCATCGGGCTCTCTGCTCAGCAGGGAGCCTGCTTCCTCCTCTCTCTCTGCCTGCCTCACTGCCTACTTGTGATCTCTCTCTCTCTCTCTCTGTCAAATAAATAAATAAATAAATAAATAAATCTTAAAAAAAAAAAAAACACAACAGAGCTGAAGTTCAGAGAAGCATGTTACCCACGGAATAGGAGCCAGAGCCCAGCGCCCTTGCCTCTCCCAACAATGGACTGGCCTTCAGTGCTAAAGAACCAGTGAGCAAAGATACAGCAATCCCAGGGACGGTGCCAGAGCGGGTACTTAGGGGCCTGGGCTCTCCACACACATGGCCTCTCTTCTCTCTCACACCTGCCCAGCCAGGGGCGTCACTGCCTCATTTTATCAGAGGAGAAAACAGGCTCAGAGGGGAGACGGAGGTGAAGGCAGGCCCCTGGCAGCCACGAGGGGAGGAGAAGTCTCTGGAGCCAGGAGAAGAGACTCTTGGCTTTGCGGATCAGGCAGGAGAGTCAGGGGCAGTCACGGGCTTCTAGGGTTTAGCTCCATGAGGGATGCTGGCTCCTCTTCCCTGGCTGCAGAGACACAGACCCTGCCCATACGGGAGCCAGCGTGGGGGCAGGCGGTGGCCGGAGCTGGACGCAGCAGGGGTGTGGGCCATCCTCCTGCCCACCTCTCCATCTGTCCCCATCCCAGAGGCTCAGCCAGGCCAGGCACCCTCTCACCCATGTATCCCCTTGATCCTCAGGCTGCAAGGGTTGCTAGAGGCTCCTCCCTACTTCTTGAAACTGAGGCAACCCTCAGTTTAAAACCCCTAGCAACCCTGAGGCTAGGGTGGGGCCAAGGGGGATCTTCTTTGGGAGATGGGGCTTTTTGGATAGAAAGACCCAGAGTCAAGGCCTTTCTATAGAGCCCAGGTGCCTTGGGCAAATCCTCCTCCGCCCCGAGCCCTGGTTTCCTCGGTGAAAGGTGGGGATAGCAGGAGCTGCCTCCTGGGATGGTTGCGGGGAGCACGGCTGCGAGGGTGAGGCACTGGGCCCGGGCCCAGGCAGCACGGGGGAGGCGCTCGGCTGACGTGGGTCCTGTTCTGGGCCGGCCGTCCCGGCCAGCGTGGGTTACAAGTGGGGCTTGCCTGGCTCAAAGGCCCCTCCCCTCCTGGCCGGAGCAGGGGCTGCAGGGGACAAAGAAACAGCGGTTCTTGGAAAGCCACCCTCGAGCCCTCCTTGGAAGAGGCAGGCCATTCATCGAGATGCCATCCAGCAACCACGCCAACTGCCGGGCCCGGAGTGGCCCTCTGCGACCTCGAGGCCACCTCACACGGAGCTCCGGGGTCCCACTCGCCACGCCACAGCGACCCCGACACCGGACACGCGGGACTCGTCAGAGCGCATGGGGCCTTGCCCTCCCTGGGGTCTCGTCACTTCACCAGCCCTGCTCAAAGCCTCTCCTGCCTCCCCCCGCGCGGCGAAGCCTTTAGTCCCATCTCCACATCCCGGGCCCCTCGGGCGGGCCGGCACCCCCTCTGCTCTCTCCTACGCCTTCTCCCTTGAACCTGTCACACGGGCCAGTCCCTCGTGGCCAGCTGCTTCATCACCCATGGGAAGGACTTAGCTGGGGGCCTGGCGCATGGGCGACAGCTCAGCAGGGGGATTCCGAGTCCGCAGACCGCGGGCGGATGGCCTCCCGGGATGCTCTGCCTGGAGTGCCTTCGCCTGCCTCTGGCGACCTCTGATGCACACTCACCTCAGTCATGGGGCGTCCGGCTCTTGGTTTTAGCTGGGGTCGTGATCCCGGGGTCGTGGGGGCTCCACACTTCGGACAGGGTCGTCTTGGGATTCTCTTCTCTCTTTCTCGGCCCCTCCCACCCCACTTACGCTCTGGCACGTGCGCATGCGCTCTTGTGCGTGCGCGTGCGATCTTGTGCGGGCGCATGCGCTCTCGCGCTCTCTTGCTCTCAAATCAATCCAAAAAAAAAAAAAAAAAAAAGACCGACGGTAGTCTTCACCTCCTCCAGGAAGCCTCCCCTGATGCCCACCGTTCCAGGCCGGTGTAGGTGCCTTCTTCCCAAAGAGAACTGTCTGGGGTCCCCCATATCCTCCTGTCATTGCTGTCCTACGTGATAAGATAACGCCAGTCCCCACTCTCCGTCCTGGCATATCCTCCCCAGAGTTCATGGGGGTTTCGGCAGGCTTCTGTCCTCAGTGGTCTTTCTTGCTCTCCGCCCTTACAGCTGCCCTCTGCCCCAGTGGCCCACTGGGCTCCAGTCTGGAAGGACCCCACCCCCCACCTCAGTCTAAAGGCCTTGCCATGCGGAGTGAATTTGGACAGCAGGGTTTACTGGCGTTGTGGAGAGCGATTCCAGTGCACAAAACAAATTGCCATTGGGAGGCAGCGCAACTTCTGGGAGTTGGTCAATCCTCCCTGACCCCAGAGAACCTCCAACCAGCTGGGATGGGGGAGGGACCTGCCCCCTGAGAATGTTCTGGAAGCTCCTCCCTCTCCGAGTCCCTCCCCCTCCTTCTTTTCAGTTGGAGACCTTATTCAGGCTGGCTCCTCGGAGACCCCTGGAAGGGCCTCATCTGAGACAGTTTCACTCTGTGCCAGTAGGCAAAGCAGCTGCTGTCAGTTATTTTAAAGAGACATTGTTCTGGGCTAAATTGTTTCCCCACCCCCAAATATTTATCCTGAAGTCCTAACCCCCCGGGCTCCAGAATGTGACTGTAGGCAAGATAGGGCCTTTGAATCGTCCAAATGAAGTCATTAGGATGGTCCCAATCCCATGGGACTGGTGTCCTTATATGAAGAAGAGATTTTGACAGAGAGACGCACAGAGGGACGATGGTGTGGACACCCAGGGAGAAGGTGACTACCTGGAAGTCAAGGAGAGAGGCCTCCGGAGAAACAACTCGCTTACCACCTTGACCTCGGACTTCCAGCTTCCAGAACAGTGAGGAAATCGCTTCTGTTGTCTAGGCCAGTGGGTCTGTGGCACTCAGGAATGGTGGCCCCAGGAGGCTCGCCTAGCATCTCTGTTTTCCTGCATGTTGTCTCATTGCACTGCGGTCACCAATTTATGGGCTGCTGCCCCTTACAGACCGAATTAATTCCCTGAAGGTACTGGACAGAGCTGCCCTTCCCAACCTTCAGAGCTGCAAAGCCGCCACACCTCGCCACACAATGCGGAGAGCATTTCCTGGGTGAACAGCTTCCGGGAGGAACAGAACCTAAGTTCGTGGCTCTTTAAGTCATCCCAGTGCTGGAAAGG
Source organism: Ailurus styani (assembly GCA_002007465.1). Taxonomy (NCBI): domain Eukaryota; kingdom Metazoa; phylum Chordata; class Mammalia; order Carnivora; family Ailuridae; genus Ailurus; species Ailurus styani. Next base: position 428,319 of record LNAC01000567.1, on the reverse strand, counting down.
AGGGGGGCCCCACCACACACAACCCCTCCCCATCTGTGGAGCACCGTCCCACGTGGCCTCTGGTTCCACCCTCAGCAACCCCGAGAGAAAGGCTGCGCCCAGTGTACAGATGAGTAAACTGAGGCCCAGAGATGTAAACTGTGCCCAAGGTGGTTCATGGAGTCAGAGGCAGGAGGAAAGAGACACCAAAGCCCACAAGTTCCAGGGAGGACCTGAGAGGAGGAGGCAGGGACAGGGGCAGGGGCAGGAGAGCCTTGCAGTGTCCCGCCCCCTGGAAGGAGACAGACAGGACCTGGGTCTAAGTCCCATCTATGCCTCTTGCTTGCTGTGTGAGCCAGGGCCTCAGTTTCCACATCTGTACAATGAGGCTGATAAAGACGAGACAGCATGTGTGGCGGTCAGCACGGGGTCTGGCCTGCAGAAAGGGCTTAAGAAGTGTCCACGCTGTGGCCGCTGAGAACGGTCCTCCGGAGCAGATCAGCTGGGCCAGCACCTGGCCCCACAGGAAGTCTGACAAAGAGCTCTCAATAGAATCTCTTCCTGCCTGTGGGCTGGTCGGCATGGGGGGGCAGGCAACTTCTGTCCTCCCGGCCTCTGAGCCCTGCCCCCCACCCCCCACCATCCCCAGCACACGCACTGTCACTCGCCCTCCAGCGGGCCTCACAGGGCACGGGGCTGGATAAGGCTCAATGGCCCATTGTTTTCCCTCTAGGCCCACAGCAGGCTGGGCCTGCCGGGAACCAGCCGCTGAAAATAGTCCCACCGGAGTGCTGGGGTTCAGCTGCTTATCTCACCGCGGGGGTCAGGAGCGGCCCCACTCTTCCTGGCCACTACTCTGGGCCAAGTCCAGCTTGGCCAGCTCCCAGATCACCCTCAGGGGACAGTCCAAACTCACACCCGCAAAATATTTAGTGGAAAATTCGAGGCCAGTTATAATTCCCTGAGGGCAGGCCCTTGGTATGGACTTTCAGACTCAGCCAGTGGCTGGTTCGGAGGAAAACCCTGGAAGAACAGGCCATGACTAGCAAAGCAAAGACAAATAGCGAAGGGTACTCCAGGTGGTAGGAATGGCAGAAGCAAAGGGCGGAGGGACGAGACCGAGCAGAAGAGTGAGAGACTGTGTGAGGGGCGACTTGAAGGGGAGCTCAGGCTCGGTGGAGCAGGGTCCGAAATGCCAGGCAAGGCTTTCCTGACCGTCCAGGTCACGCTGTGGCTGGGCCGGGTCTGTGGTCACCCTCACTTCTGGGGCTTCCTCTGATCTCTTCCCTAAGGGGTAGTAGCGGTCCTGAAGGAGGAGCCCAGGGCTGAGGAGGACAGAAAGGTGCTCCCAGTACCCGCTCCAGGCCTGAGAAGAGGGCTGCACACCAGACACATGAGGTGGACCCTGGAGGCTCTGCCTGTGGGGCCGTGATCGCCACAGTCAGCCTCCAGACATTCAGGCCTTCAACTGTCAGCCTTCGACCTCCTGCTCGTCGCTGAACCCTGGGTTGGATGCCGGGGACCCAGACAGCCACTCTGTTCCAGGCTTTGAGGGTGTCACAGTTCAGAAAAGAAGCAGCAAGTGGCAACTCCAGGACTGAGTCACCTGAGTCTTGTGCTGGGACAGCTCAGAGAAGGGTTCTCCCGACTTGGGACATCGGCGAAGAATCCCTGAGGACATACCCTCCGAGCTGAGTTTTCAAGGTTAAGAAGGAGGTGGCCAGGTAAAGAGGTGGCAGGAAGGCTGTGAGAACAACATGTGCAAAGGTCCTGGGGTGCACCTGGGGTAGGGGGGTGTACAGAGTAGAGATGGGTGTGTGGGTAATGAGGCTGCAGAGGTCTGCGAGGACCAGATTTAATCCTTCTCTGAATTCCCTGCGGACACAAACACAGCACTCACCAACAGAAAGGCTGGCAAACGAAACAGTAAATAGTTGGAAAAATGGGAATGGGACACCTGGGTGGCTCAGTCAGTTGGGCATCTGCTTTTGGCTCAGGTCATGATCTCGGGGCCCTGAGATCGAACCCCACATTGGGCTCACTGCTAAGTGGGGAGTCTGCTTCTTTCTCTTCTTCTGCTCCTCTGCCTGCTCGTGCTCTTTCTCTGTCTCTCAAATAAATAAAATCTTAAAAAAAAAAAAAGAACAGAAAAGAAAAATAGGAATAAACCAAATTGAGTAAATTAAATCCTGTTTTCGGAGGCCACTTATAGAGTCTTGGAATTTGATCACTGATTATTTTGTAAGGAAGGTCTTCTGTTATTTCCACATTGGGGGTGTGATTTATAAGCTTGGCTTAAATTGAGCGTACCTATATCACACAGACAGCATCCAAAAGCCTCTGCTGGGAGGTCCAGTCAGATGTGGAAGATTCCAGGAAGGCTCCACATGCACTGGCCTGTGGGTGGTTACAGCCTGGAGTGAAGAGCTTTGTGGGGTGAAATATATCCCAAAGGTGAGCTCCTCTGTGATTGCCCCATTGGTCCCCTTTCTTCACACACACACACACACACACACACACACACTCACTCCGTTTGCACTGTGAGTTCCCAGCTTTGCCTGCTGGAGGTAGACCATCCTTGCCACCCTCCACATAGGGCACAGCCATGTCACTTGTCTTAGCCGATGGGATAACAGCAGACAAGTTCCAAAAAGAGGCCTAACACACACTTGCCTCTGAAAGGAAAACACGCATTCTATACAATCTGTTCCAGAAAACAGAAGAGGAGGGAGCACTTCCCAATTTATTTTAGGAAGCCAATATTACCTTGATACCAAAACCAAAGACAGTACAGAAAAGAAAAACCACAGACCGATATTTCTCCTGTAGGTGAAGCACAAATTCTTAACAAAATATTAGCAAAGAGAATTCAGCAACACATTAAAAAATCAAATACCATTACCAAATGAAGTTTATTATTATTTTTTAAAGATTTTATTTATTTATTTGACACAGAGAGAGAGATTACAAGTAGGCAGAGAGGCAGGCAGAGAAACAGGAAGAGGAGGAAGCAGGCTCCCTGCCGAGCAGAGAGCCCAATGCGGGCCTCGATCCCAGGACGCTGAGATCATGACCTGAGCCGAAAGCAGAGGCTTTAACCCACTGAGCCAACCACTTCATTACCAAATGAAGTTTATTTCAGGTATGCAAGACTGGTTTGCTACTTGAAAATGAGTCAGTGTAATCTGCCATATCCACAGGATAACCAAGAAAAGTCATATGATCATACCAATTGATGCAAAAAAGTTTTTAACAAAATTCAACACCCACTCAGGGAAAAATTTTTCAGAAGATTAGGAATAGAGAACAATTCACATATAAACAAACATCCTCTATAAATATATGTAAATATAAATACATATAAACATGCTACATAAATAAAATAGTTTAGTAAATAACATTTACAAAACACTGACTGCTCATATCATTCTTACTGATGAAAGACTGAAACCCAACAAGACTAGAAAAGTAAGTAAATAATATATGGATCAAAAAAGAAAAAATAAAACTATCTATTTGCAGAGGACATGATTGTTTGTGCAGAAAACTCTAAGACATCTACAAAAAACCCTCCCAGAACGACTGAATTCAGCAAGGTCACAAGCTACAGGGTCAACGTACAAAAATCTACTGCATTCCAATGTGCAAGCAATCAACATGGAAACTGAAACTTATATTCTTTACAATCGCTAAAAAAAGAATGAGATGCTTAGGTTTAAATCTAACAAAATGGGATTTGTATGCTGGGAACGACAGGATGCTGATGGAAAGAAATCAAAGCAGATCTAAATAAATGGAGAGACAGGGCAGGCTCGTGAATTGGAATATTCCACATCGTAAAGATACCAGTTCTCCGCAAATTGAAATACAGGTTTAACACAATTACTATCAAGATCTCAGGAAGAATTTTTGTAGACAAGGCAAGATTATCCTAAAATTTATATAGAAAGCCAAAGGAACTAGAAGCGAGAAATAGACCCCTCGAAGTGTAGCCAAGCGATTTTTTGCCAAAGCAATTCAATGATGACACTTTACACCCACAAGGATGGCTGAAATAAAAAAGACATCATAACAAGTGTTTAGTAAAAATGTGGAGAGATTGGAAGCCTCACGTACTGCTGGTGGGAAAGTACACGGTGAAGGCTGAAACGCAGTTTCTCCAAAGGTTAAGCATATAGGGTTTGTTTATTACTTGGCAATTTGTTTATGACTCTACACCTGCATATACACCCAAGAGCACTGAAAACATACGTCCACCCAGAACCTTGCACGTGGATGTTCATAGCAGCACTATTCATCATAACCAAAGAGCAGAAACGACTCAAAGGCCCGTGAACTGATGAATGGATAAATACAGTGTGGCCTATTACAAGGTACACAGGACCGATACAGTAGAATATTACCAAGGAGTACAAAGAAAAGAAGGACTGACCCACACTATCACATGACAAGTCTTGAAAATGTTATGCTAAGTCAAAGAAGCCAGACAGAAAAGACCACATATTGTATGATTTCATTTACATGAAATGTCCAGAATAGGCAAATTGTAGAGACAGAAAGTAGATTAGTGGTTACCCAAAGCTGGGAAGGTAGGGATATAGAGAAGGGAGTGACCACTAATAGGTATGGAGATTTTTTTAGGGGGTGATAAAAATGTTCTAAAATTGATTGTGGTGATGGTTGAACAGCTCTGTGAAAATACTAAAAACCATTGAGTTGTACACTTTAAATAGGTAGATTACATGATGTGTGGTTACATCTCAATAAAGTTGTTTTTTTTAAACAATTCAATAGATGAAAGATAAGCTTTTCAACAAACGGTGCTAAAACAAATGGACATCCTTGTGCCCCCCCCAAAACCCCAAAACAAAAAACAAACCAAGAATCTCAATTTCAACTTCACATCTTCCACAGGAATTAATGGGGGACTACAGACTAAAATGTAAAACTCTAAAATGTGTAGGAGAAAATCTTTAGACCCAGGGATTGGTGAAAAGTTCTGAGATGTGATACCCAAAACGTGATCTAAAAGAAAAAAAATTGAGAAAACTATAACCACAGCAACAAAATAAAGAAAGGAAAAGACAAAAAAAGACAAGGAAAGAAAAAAGGGGGGCACCTGGCTAGCTAGTTGGAGGAGCATATGACTCTTGATCTTGGGGTTGTGAGTTCGAGCCCCACAAGGGGCGTAGAGATGACTTAAAATTTAAAACTTTAAAAAAACAAAAAAAAGAGGAAAAAGTGATAAATTGAAGTTGGTCAACATTGAAAACTTTTGCTTTGCAAAAGATGATTTAGGAGCATGGAAAGACAAGTTGCAGTCCCAGAGAAATGATTTGCTAATCACATACAGGACAAAGGATTCATTCACAGACTCTATAAAGTACTCTCAGACTCAAAACGGTAAAAAAACAAACACTCTAGAAAATGAGCCGGAGATGTGAAGAGACATTTCACCAAAAAGGATATGCAGATGGAGAGTGAGTACACGAGAAGGTGCCCAATATCACTAGTCATCAGGGAAGCATGAATGAAAATCTGTTGAGATCAAACCCCACACCTATTGGAACATTATTTTTTTTAAAGATTGATTGATTGATTGATTGATTTGACAGAGAGAGAGAGATCACAAGTAGGCAGAGAGGCAGGCAGAGAGAGAAGGGGAAGCAGGCTCCCTGCTGAGCAGAGAGCCCGATGCAGGGCTCGATCCCAGGACCCTGAGATCATGACTTGAGCCAAAGGCAGAGGCTTAACCCCCTGAGCCACCCAGGTGCCCTAGGGGCACCATTAAATGCCAGCAAGGAGGCAGAGAAACTGGATCTCTCACTGTGCAGCTACTCGGGAAGACAGTGAGGCAGTTTCTTACAAATTCAACCTATACTTACTGTATGAGCAATTGCTCTCCTGGACATCTATCCCAGAGAAATGAAAACCTGGGTCCACACAGAACTCTACACAACTGCCCGTAGCAGCTTCATACGGAAACTGGAAACAACCAAAATGTCCGTCGATAAGCGAATGGTTGGGACTCCCGGGTGGCTCAGTCAGTGAGGCGCCTGCCTTCGGCTCAGGTCATGATCCCAGGATCCTGGGATCGAGTCCTGCATTGGGCTCCCCGCTCAGCTGGGAGCTTGCTTCTCCCTCTGCCTCTGCTGCTCCCCATGTTCACACACTCTCTCTCTCTTTGACAAATAAATAAAATCTAAATAAATAAATAAATAAACAGACAGACAAAATAAGTGAATGGTGAAACCAGCTGCGGTACCTCCACACCACAGAACACGACTCAGCGATAAACAGGACCAAACTGTTGGTACACGCACGACAACTTAGACGGATCTCAGGGTATTATGGTGCGTACAGAAAGACAACCTCGAAAGGTCACGAAGTGCAGGCTTCCATTTATATAGCATTCTTAAAATGACCAAATTATAGAGCTGGAGAGCAGATGAGTGGTTGCGAGGGGATAGGGATGGGAGTGGGGGATGGGTGTGACTACAACTGGGACCTCCAGGGAGATCTTTGTGGTGACACGGTTCTGTGTTTCCATTTCCATAGCGGTTCCATAATCGACACATGTGACAAAATAACATAGAAACACACACTGTTCCAATGTCCGATTTGGGTTTTGCGATTGTACTATAACTATGGGAGACGTAGCTACTGGGGATAACTAGGTGAGGGGACATGGGACATTTCTTTGCAGTTTCCCGTGAACATATAATTCAAAATTAAAAATGAAACAGAAGACCCAAGCCGCTTCCATTTCAGTGAGACCTTTCCCTGAGGGGATGCTGACCCTTCTGCCCAGAGCAGAGCTGAGCCCGGGGAGGGAGCGTGGTGCGTCGAAGGACCTGAACACGGACCAGGAAGGGAGCTCACGGCCTGCTTTCATTCTCCACAAAGACCCTACTGGTGGGAACTGCTAGTTCCCTCTCTCTCTTAATGAGGACACAGGGGCTCAGAGAGATTAAGTGACTCGTCCACAGCCACACAGTGAGTAAGTGTCTGAGCCTGGACTCGAGCCCAGGTCCGTCAGTCTCTGAAGCCCAGGCTCCTCGTCACCATCCCCCACAGTGTTGTAACGGACAGATTCCGAGGAGCGAGCCAGTCTTTGCTGCAAGAGCCCTTGAGAGGGAGAAACGAATGCAACCTAAGGTGCCAGAGTCGGATGGCTCCTCCAGAGAACTTGGAACGCCCCCCACCCACCCATTTTTCAGATGGGCCCAGTGAGGCCCAGGGAGGGAAGGAACTTACCACAAATTGGCAACAGTAGACGGTGGGTTTCCTTCCCGCAAGTTCAGGGACCGTCAGCTTTGCCTTTGCAAACTGATCTTGGTGCCTGGAAGGGGCTGCTCTGGGCTTGGTTGGGGGGGTGTGTGCAGAAGAGGTTGGGGAGGTGCAGACTTTACCGCAGGGGAGCGAATATGTGAATAACCAGCACATCTTTCCTCGGTTCAGCCTGGCTAAGGGACACGGAGGGCCATGTCCCGAGGCCCCTCCAGTGGTCTGTTTTTAGTCCTAACACACACACACACACACACACACACCCATATGCAGACACACCTGGCCTGGATCCCAGCCCCTCACATCACACAAAGCACCATCTGCCCCTTCGGAAGGTCCTCAAACAGAAAGCTTGGTTCTCCTTGTTTTCCAGAAGAAACCAACAGGAGAAGGGAGGGGCCTCATACAAGATCACACGCAGGGTTGGGATCGCCTGACAGAATGGGATGCTATATCCCAGTGCCCCTGAAACAGCAAGCAGGACTCTGCTGAGCCCCCTGAGGCCTGGGCCCGATCCCACCATCCTGGGGCCCCGCCCTTGCCCTTGAGTCCCTGGTGGCCTCCTCTGAGAAACTGGCCACGGAGCTGATGTGGGGGCGGCTTCCTCCGGTGCAGCTGCTTGCTTGGCCTGAACTTACCTCTTGGTTGCTCAGTGGTAGCCCCAGACCTCCTCCCCCTGTCTGTCCCTCTGTGGGGCACCCCCTCTGGGGCTGGCCCTGGGCTGAGGGTTCACACCTATTTCTTATCTTACTGAATCCACGTGAGCCCCATCAGGTGGGATTATTCCCATTTAATAGGTGACACGACCGGGGCTTGGAAAAGTAAGGCAATTTATCAAAAGCTACTGAGAACTGAGATTCAGCCTAGGACCCGATATCCCTACACGCTGAAGCCCATGACCTTCCTTAGCAAAGCTCGTCCTAGAGACCAGGAGAACCTGTGCTCTCCACTAACTCTCTCTGAGCGGCTGGAGGTGAGGCTGCCTGGACGTTAGGGATTGGGGTCCCAGTCTCTGCTCAGCCACAGCATACTTCTCCACTTTCCCTGAACGTGAACTTTCTCATTGGTAAAGGGAGAACAGCCCTCAGCACCGCTCTAGGCCTGCTGTGAGGACGGATGAGATAAGGCATGGAATGCCCTTGGTGCGTGCCTTTGTGTGGCTGTAGCAACAATTTTTTAAAAAGATTTTATTTATTTATAACAGAGAGATAGCAAGAGAGGGAACACCAGCCCAGGGGAGCTGGAGAGGGAGAAGCAGGTTCCCCGCCGAGCAGGGAGCCTGATGCAGGGCTCGATCCCAGGACCCTGGGATCATGACCTGAACTGAAGGCAGATGCCTAACGACTGAGCCTCCCAGGCGCCCCTGTAGCAATGATCTTTTATCTGCAGCTGGCCCTGCCCCACCCCCACCAAGCCCCACTCTCATCCATGCTGAGCAGGCCTGGACCAGCCTTAAAGCTCTTCCTCACTCCCACTGTTTCCTCTGACCCAAAGAAGGGGCACCCTGGCAGCAGGGGGCCCAGGGTACCCCCTTTCCTCCTGCCTGGCCCTGCCAGGGAGAGGCTAGGCAGAGCCAGATGTCTTACAGATGTTGCCGATGGCAAGCAAAACGAGAGCCCGTCTGCAGCCCCAGGATCTGTTTCCTGAGGGAGAAGCTGGAGCGGAGGGGTGAGTCAGGGAGACTTTCTAGAGTAGGGTGTCAGTGAGAGGGACCTAGGGAGGGGACAGTAGGCCAAGGGAGCAGAGGAGCCAGGCAGGGACATGGGGGTGAGGAGCGCAGAGGAGTTTGGTGAGGGTGGGGGAGCAGAGAGGAGTGAAACCAGGGCACCAGGGAGGCTGCAGGGGACTGACTATCTATGTGGGAGCCCCCATAGGGGCTACTGCTAACCTGTCCCCCTCACTCCACCCCACCCCGGGATCCTGACTTCACAGGAAAGAGTTTTAGAACCCCCAGAAGCTCCCAGGCCCTTCTGAGCTGTCTTGGGAGATAATGAGCTCCCTGTCACAGGAGAGATGCAAGCAGGAACCCAAGAAGGGACCCAAGCACAAGACAGCGGTTTAGATCAGGTGGTCTCTTCCAGGCTGGAGAGTCTGGGAGCCCCATATCTGCCCCACGCCAGGCCCAGAGGCCAAGAGCGTGAGGGACCTGATCGGCCCAACTAACGAGGAGTCGGTTGAAGTTTGGCACAGGCTGGCCAATGCTGAGTCCCCTCCCACTGGCATCCAACCAAGCGCCACAACCGTGCCCTCTCCCCTTTCCACCCTTCACACCCTATTTGCAAGCTGACCCCAACTGCTCCCAGCCAGGCTGACTGGGCAGCGGTGCAAGGACAGGCTGTTTCTGACACTCCCTGGAACCGGCCGGCTTTGTCCTCGAGAGAAACGTTCCTGGAAGGACAGCGAACAGGGGTCTGAGTCTAGAGGCTCCCTGTCCACTCTGATCAGGGTAGAGCCTGGGCCTGGACCACTTGAGCACGAGCTTTCCACCTCCCCGTGACCCTGAGTGATGATGTCACTAACGGCAGCTGGCGCTGAGGGAGCACACCCCCGTGCCGGGCGCTGGGCTAAACTCGCTGCCCGCACGACCTCGCTTAGTCACCAAAGCTCTGGGAAAGTTGCCAGTATGCACAATTTACAGATGACAAAACTGAGGCAAAGAGAGGTGAAGTGATTTTTTCAGGCACAATGGAGCCAGGTTCCAGGCCTTTCGCCTCTATGCCTTCCTGCTTCATTCCCTCTGCCTCAGTCTTCCCATCTGTAGAATGGGAAGGGACCTGGACAGGAGGATCTCACAGCCCTCATAACCCACACTGACCAGCCTGGGATTGCCAGACAGAGAGCAAGGGGCCTGCTCCTTCCTCGCATGTTAAAAAAAAAAGGGAAATGGGGAGCAGTCCAGACACTGTATAGGTGATGGGACTGAGGCCTCAGTGGGGAGAAGGGCTCTAGCCAAGGTCCCCAGGGAGCCCAGGCAGGGCCCAGCTCGGGAGGATCCCGGCACCTCTCCAGTCTGCTCTCCAACTGCTCAGCACAGCAAAGCCTTTCTGGGCCAGGGGACCCAGAGTGAGTAATGGAAACCAGGCAATGGGGCCTTCGGAAATGGGAATTCCATCTGCCTGACTTTGCTCTGCGGGACTTTGGTTTCCATGGCAACGCGGGGGAGGTGGAGGATGTGGCCCAAGGCTAAATCCCTGGAACCTGAAGAAAGCGCAAGGTGAGCCTCTTCAGGCCCGGTGTCTCCTCCGAGGGGAAGACACCACAGAGAGGCTGGGCCAGGCTGGGACTCAAGTCCTGAGCTCGCCGCCCTCTCTGCCACCAGCCATTTTGGAAGGAACAGGAATGGTATTGTGGTCCCCTCTCAGCCCGTTTTCCCAGCTGTCAGGTCCCCAAGTCTCAGGCCTGGATGACACTCGCGAGGTGCCCTTGCTTCTGAATTAGGGCACATCTCTGCCCTTAGCGGTCTCTCCAGCCTCATCGAGCCTCTGGGGGTTCTGTGTTGAGAAAGTCCTTCGCTGCTTACGGGGCCCAACAGGGCCAGGCGAGGTCCAGTGCAGACCCAGCCCCTCTCCCAGAAGAGCTCACACTCCAGGACTAGCTAACAAAAAAGGCTGTAACATGTATTGAGCACCTACTGTATGCCTGGCCCTAGGTTGGGCCTCCAGGGCAAACTCTGAGGGGAGGCACAAAGGAGAGTGTCTACAAAGCCCCAGGGCTTTTGCGTTTCCAAGTCATGACGGGCAGACCTGAACCCAGGACCCCAAGCAATGGACAAGATCCGGGGAGGTGGCCCCAGCCCCTACTGCACCAATTCCATCCGGCTTCATGGAAGTCAGCCCAGCTGGGCCAGGTCCACTCCAGGCGGCGCCTGGGCCCCTGACCCCCAGACCCTGGCAGGCTGTATGTGGGGGCAGCAGGGTCTGGCTCTGGCATCAGTGTGGCCTGGGCTCCAGGCTCTTTTCTGCCTCCTCCAGCCAAGTGGTCTGGGGCCTCTGGTGAAACACGCCTTTGGACGACGTCTTGCCTAAATTTGCATCTCCAGTTAGGCACAGAGTGGGAAGCCTTCCCCAGGGATACAGAGGGATTCTCTCTAAGCCCTACTTCTCGTCACCCGCCCAGCTCTTCCCTCCGTCCTAATGGCACCCATGGGCCCGCCCATCTGTAGCCTGAGAGGCTGGCCTCATCCACCCCTACCAACCAGCTCTGTCCCACCTGAAAGTTCCACTAGAATCGCAGGGTACAGTGAATGAAGAATGAAGGAAGAATGGAAGAATGAAGGAATGGAGCCGACTGGTGGCCAAGCCAGGACTCTGTCCTGTAGCAAGCAGGGGCCAGCAATGCAGAGTACAGGCTTGGTAGGCAGCGGGGCTTAGGCAGAGCCCTGTCTCTGCCACTTGCCAGCCACGTGACCCGGAATGAGTCACCCACCCTGTCTGTGCTTCACACTCCCCATCTGTGAAATGGGCATAACGCCCACCTCCCGGGCTGGTGGAGAAGATGAGGGGTTACCCGGAACAAGCACCAAGCACGGCACAGCACCTAGCACAGGGAAAGCAGTGCGCGGCTCTGGGATGGGTGGGATGGAAGGCGGGTGACGGCAAGAGCGGAGAAGCCGCCGAATGATGCCCTACCCCCAGCCCCAGTCCATCCTGGGAAAGCTCAAACCCAGGAGCACAACAGAAAGGGTCAAGAACGAGAAATAACACAGGCCTTTTATTTGCTCCAGAACTCGGCTGCTGTGTGGTCTGAGGGTGCCGCGCTTTTCCAGCGCCCCCGAGGGACACCCCCCTCGGGGGGTGGGGGGTGCGGGATTTCTGTGCGAGGTCTCACGGCAGCACCTGCCCCTCCAGGCCTCATCGGTCCGGAAGGCCCAGCTGCCCGCCCCTGGTGCCTGGGACCAGCAAACCCCCCCTGAAACCGGCAAGCGGTGTCCACCCTCTCGGAGAGGTGGTTTTTCACAAGGCGTTGGTTAAAATATTGCACTTGTAAATTAGGAAAACCGATGAGGCAAAAATTTCCTATTACAGGACGACGTGCCAAGCATCCGACTACTGTTTAAATAAATAAAACTCAAGGCGGGGGGCTCTGAGCTGTGAGCCCCAGCGGCTCCCCCCTGGAGAGCCTTGGAGCCCACAGCTAGGCCCCCTGCCCCATCTGCCAGTTCTTTAAGGAACTTGGTCGTTGCTGAGTCTACGCAGCACGGAGCAGCAGCTCCAGATCCGGCTCAGCCGGGGCCCCTGACCTGCCAGGGCCCTCGGGCCCCCTCGTACCGGGCCAGTGGGGACCCAACAGGGCCAGTCCTCCTCCTCCTCCAGGCCGCTCATCGGAATGTCCACCTGTCTGTCCGGAGACGCAGCCTCCGGGGGCTCGCTTGCCCCCTCCGTCGCAGAGGGAGAGAGGCAGGTGGGAAGGGGGCCCAGCCCGCCTGGTGTGAACATGGAGCTCTGCCCTGGCAGCCCCTAGAGCGGGGGACTCATCTTCTTCTGGTTAATGAGGTCCAGGTAGAGGTCCGAGCGGAGGAAGCGGGGATAGGAGTCCTTTTCCATGAGCCCGAAGATGCGCTTCTGCGCCAGATCGAAGCAGCCGCGGGTGACGCTCTGCAGGTTGACTTTGGTGTGCTCCCGCGTGTAGGAGTCCAGGTTGACCTGTGGGGGGCAGAGGGCAGTCCGTTCAGGTCCACCTGCAGGGGGCTGACCCTGGGGGTGGGGGCAGGAACAGGATCTCCCCATCCCTTCACCTCTAAGCCCCTCTGCTCCCCATCTGAAGTGTCAGGGTGGAGACCCTTGGGGCAGCGGTTCGAGTCCTGGCTCGGTCCCTCACTGGAGGGTGGGTAGTTTATAGGGCCTGGAAGCACCACCTCTAAGGTCAGATGGCCTGGCTGGAGTCCCAGCAGGGCCGGACGGAGGTGTGTGACCTCGAGCAGTTTGCCTAAGTGCTCTGAGAACCCCCTGTCTTATCTGTAGGCTAGGAAGGATGGCATACTCTTCAAAGTGCCACAGACTACGCAAGGTCATCCATGGTAAGCAGGGGGAGTCAGTCAACAGGTCACCCACTGCGACTCAGCACCCAGGGCCTGGCCCTCAGTGAGCACTCACTAGATGGTAGAGATTCTGACCCGGGCTTTCGGAGACGGTCTCCTCATTTTTTTTTTTTTTTTTTTTTAAAGATTTTATTTATTCATTTGACACAGAGAGAGAGATTACAAGTAGGCAGAGAGGCAGGCAGAGAGAGAGGAGAGAGGAGGAAGCAGGCTCCCTGCTGAGCAGAGAGCCCGACGTGGGCCTCGATCCCAGGACCCTGGGATCATGACCTGAGCCGAAGGCAGCGGCTTTAACCCACTGAGCCACCCAGGCGCCCGGTCTCCTCATTTTTAAAATGCAGATAATGTTAAACCCATTTCACAGGTTGTCGCGAGGACCACATAAAAGAGTGCGTCCATAAAGGGCTCGGCACAAGCCCAGCACCTCGTGCCTCGTCGGTGGCCATTTCCGTTATTGACGGAAGTCTGTTCTTCCCAGGGCCCCAGCTTGCTTCCTCTCTACCCTAGACACATGGTTCCCAAGAGCCACTCCGGCCTCTCCCCTTCCTGGGCTCCTTGTTGAGGCTGCCACGTACCTGAGAGGCACTGAGAGGCCACTGGGGCTGGGGTGGGGCTGGGGGACCTGAGGGCCCAGCCTGTGGCCTTACCTCCTTGCATGCCTGGATGGCGATGTACTCAGCAAAGATCTTCTTGGCCTTGGCTGCCATCTTGGATTGTGACTTGACCTTCTTGAAGTCCTCACAAGCCAGCCAGAATTCCAGGTTCTCCTCACTAAACTCGGTACGCAGGAAGGCCTGGAACACTGCTAAGCCATCTGTGACGAGAAGCCCAGGCCCTGGGGTGAGAGGCAGAACCAGCCCCTTCTGCCCTCTGGAAACCCCCCAGCCTCCCCTCTAGGGGCCTTTTAGGGTGCAGATGTGGCGAGCTTAGTAAAATAACCACTTTGAAGAGCCAGGAGCCCTGGGATGTGGACCCACCCCTGCCACTGCCTCTCTGTGGGCCTCGACCATGTCTCTCCCTGGTCTGTGCCTCGGTTCCCCCATCTGTAAAATGGGGGTCATGAGTCTATCTCCTGGAGCCCTGTGAGGATCAGAGGGGACTCTGACCTTTAGACGCGGGGCATATTTGGCCCAGTGGAAGCCCTCGGTACGTGGAAATGTTTATTGTTGTTCTGGGAATCTGGGTCTGAGCACACAGGTCCCAGCGGCCTCCTGCAGGCAGTGCCAGCTCCCAGGGACAGGGAGGGGCTGGCAGAAGCCGGCTCCAAGGCCAGCCCAAGGGCCTCAGCCTCTCCCAACAGCAGGGACACCTGACAGGACCCAGGAAAGACGGAAGGGCCACCTCTCTGGGACCAGACACACTCTCTGGGTCTGGGAGAGGAGGAAAGGGAAGGGGGAGGGGGAGTCACACAAGGAGGGGAGCAGGCCGGCGGGCCCCCACTTACATTTGTGAAGCAGCAGCTTCTCCAAGGACTCACCCCACTTGAGGGCTTCCTCTGAGGTGGGCCTGAGGGCGAGGGAAGGGGCACAGTGAGGCACCCTGAGTCGGGGAAGTGCGGTGCCTGGGGCTGGGGGCGGGGGGTCTCCATTAGCTGCCCTTGGCCTGGACAGTGGCCGAGCCCAGTTGGGGGCCCAGCCCCTCCCTTCAGGCCAGCATCCCTGCTGGCTCCCACCTCTGCCCCTGCCCCTGCCCGGCCGCCGCTCCCGTGAGGGCTGCTGCTTGCCAGGTACCACGGTCCCTCTAGGAGAGCCTCCGTCCAACCCAGAGCTGGAACAAGCCAAGAAAACCCCTTTCCATTCAACCCCACCACCAGCCCTGCTTCCCTGGGGACCAGCGGGTGCCTGAGGGGTCCCCGGGGTGCAGAGAGGACCTACTTGAATGACTTCACCATTTTGTCTGCCTTGCCCGCTGGCTGGGCCCCAGGGGACTCGTTCCTTCGCCTGAAGATGCCCAGCTTGTTCTTCATGTCCTTGGCTCTGGGGGCAGAAGCAGAGAAGGGGGTCGGTGAGCCTGGCTCGCTCGGGGCCCTGCAACCTCGGGGTGGGAAGGGTGGGCACGGGGAGGCACCTACTCCTTCATCGTGTGCCGCCTCTGTAGGTTCCCATTGCGCGTGAGGTACATGCCTCGGAGCATCTCTGGAGGGCCCCCCACCTTGGGGCCCGGGATGGTCTGCACGGAGCGCCCCCCAGGCTCCCGCTCCCCGCCCTGCGTCCCGGGGCGGCAGGCGGGCAGGCAGGCAGCAGCGGGCGCGGGCTGCAGCCGAGCGATCGCCGGGATCCCTGCCGGATGACTGGGGCTCCCAGGCACGGGCTGGGCTGGGACTCAGACAGGAGGAGCCAGGAAATGGGAGGGACCAGGACGGGGAGCAGGGGGGAAAAAAAATATCCCTCCCGGCCAACCCGGAGAGGGAGCCCGTGAAAGGGGCAAGTGTCCGCAAGGGGCGGCCTCTGGGGCCTGCCCGGCAAAAAGCCAGATCCAGTTATTTGTGCCCGGCCTCCCCGTTGCCATGGCAGCGCCAGGGGAAGGAGGAGAAAACAAGTCAGCAAATTGCTGGGAGGGAGGCGGGGGAGGGCTCTGCCCACCAGGGTGGCAGGAGTGGCTATTTTTAGCCGGGAAGCATTTTTAGCCTTGCCACTCCCCCAGGAGGCAGCCCATTTCGGGACTGGGCAAAGCTGCTGGCGAGAAAGGGGTTAAATGCCCCATGGCCACGTTTGCCCCCCTTGTCGCCAGACCCCCTACCCTGGGCAGCTCCTGGCAGCAGGCCTGGGCCTGTCATTGGCTTTGGCTACAAGCGGCCATGAATATGCACGACGTCCCACAAGCCCGAGTTCGGTTTCCAGCTCAGATAACTGCAGAAGTGCAAGTCCTATAAACTTTCCAAAACGTCATTTGGAATTTTAATTATGTAATTTTTTTAAGTGCCCACTGAGTTTTGTGGTTTTTGAATGACACATTTTTTATTCTTAAGTTTTGGTCTCTGTTCTCCCGATTAAAGATAAAAAACGCTGACCGAAACCAAAAGTTAAAAATCCAAAATGCATTGGCAAAATCACAAAGCTAAGTAAGTGTAAAAGAAATTTAAATATTCAAATTTCACACGGGTGTTCGTTAAGTTTGTAGTATTTATGCTTCTGAAGTTATTTGAGCTTAAAGCGGCATTAAGACCTCGGGGGCACCCTGGGTAAGTCAGGGAAGGAGGTGGTACCCGGTGGAGGTTAAGTGTGAGGCTCTGGAGCCAGGCGGCCTCGGGTTCAAATCCCAGCTCCAGCAGTAGCCAACTGTGTGCTCTTGGTCAAGTTACCTCACCTCTCAGAAAGTCAAATTTTAACAGTACCTACCACCTGCTGAGGTTGTGAGAAGCAAGGAGAAAATGCGCATAAAGTTTTAGCACATTGCCTGGGGCAAAAGTGCCCAGACACCGTGTCCTGTGGGTCTGGGGCAGCTGCCCAGGGGTGGGGACCCTGCTCTAGAAGGTCCAAGCCAATGAACTAAGGCTAAGGAGGCCAAGGATTGGCAGTGCTCTGGGTGAGGACTGGGGCCCTTAGAATGCCCTGGAGTGACTGGGCTGCCAGCGTCGGACTTCTGGGACGGAGTGGTCTGTCTGACAGGATGGCAGCGCTCAGACAGGCCCCATTTGTTCCACTGTGGGTCCAGAAGGCAGAACAGGGACCCACAAGAGGAAGCTAAAGGAGCACTTTCCTCCCATCAGAGCCATGAAGAGACGGAATGAGTAGCTTCTGGGGAAGGGACTCTCATCACTAGACGCTACCTAGCAGGGCTTCTGTAAACCTCCTTCAGAATGCTCCACACTGAGCTTCAACAGAACAGACTCTGAGGCAAAAAAATATATATACATTTATATTTATATTCTTAGAGCCAGCACTCCAGGTATCCCATCCCCACTCCGCCACATACTTGCTGCGCGACCTGAGACAAGTAACTTTTTTCTGCTTTGGCTTACTCATTGGGCAAATAGGGTACGTGAGGGAAAAAAAAAAGGAAATGTAAAATAAAAGTAATGGTCAAGATTAAGTTAAATAATATACAGAATGCGCATAGAATAGTGCCTGGCACAATTAATATTAGTTATTTTTTATTATTTTCCCAGATTCTAAGGGTCCTCGATGAAGCTTTTACACACGTGAGCTTCGGGCATTCAAAAGGCAGAACCCACCGTGAAGGGAGGCTAGAGTTAGGCCCGGCCGGGAGAGCTCCAGCTCCCCAGATGCCCACCCTCCACGGCCCTCCACTGCTGCACCCCTGCGAGTGACGGCTTTGGTGATACCTGGACGCAGCGGTGGGTGCAAAGGGCTATTTCTGGAGCATGGCACACTCCCTAGAAGGCGGGATTGCTCCTGGCTGCAGAGGGAGGGCAGCCTACAGTTACCGCAGGAACCTGGACAGGGCAGAGGAGCTGGGGGAGAAAGATTTTCTAGAGTAGTGGACGCTAGCCAGCGCAGAGGCCAGGGAAACGGCTGTAGGAGGCATCTGGAAAGACTCCTGTCCTCCTCCCCCAGGCCCAACTGGCAGATAATGGTGGGCACTACACAACCTGGAGGGGAGTGGGGGCTCCCTTGGGGGCCACAATGTGCCCCACGGCTTCCTCTCCATCCCGCCCCTAGTCTCCAGAGCCTTGGGCCCAGGTGTACAAGGACACCCAAGGAGAACCCCCACACACCCTGTTCATTTAATTGGCATCTCTAACAAACCTCCAAACCAGATGTGTGAGGCCCCAGAGCGGGGCCAGAAAGGCTGGGTGGGCCACGCTACCTGGACCACCAGCGCCACCTCGTGGCAATGCCTAAGACTGCTAGCCTGCGAGAGCTCAAGAGGAGAAAGGGGGGAATCCCGTGTCCTTTGTCAGAGGGAGCAAAGCACTTGTCAAGGTCGCTCAGCCACTGCCTGGCTCAGAGGCTGGGCCAGGGCCAGGACAACCTGGCTGGTTGCCTCTGCTTGATCCCTGGGGCTTCCAGGTACTGAATCAGCACATTGCCTCGCTCTGCAGGAATGCTGAGTGCAGGGCCGGATGCCCAGGACCCTAGTGACCCCACCTGGGGCCACTGGCAAGTCTTAGAAGATCTTGCTGTTCACTGATGTCTGTCTAGGGTGGGACTGGGCACAGCCCCTTCTCCCCACCCGTACCCCTGGAGGAGAGACAAGCCCGAGGACAGAGGAGGAAGAGGGGGGTGGGGCGCCTCCCTGACTGCAAGGTTGAGGACCAGGGATCTTTCCAACGTACAGGTTTTTGCTCTTTCTCTTCCGAGAGGCTTCGTCATCATCCCCAACCGTGTCAGCCCCACTCATCTGTGGACGAAAGATAGACACGTTACAGTCTGGGCATCAAAGGCTGCTGCCTGAGCAAAGAGGGGCTTAGGGACCCAACAGAGCCTGCAAACAGTCCCACCCCTCCCCTGCAAAGCTCCTACCCCTCGGATGAGGGGCAGGGAGGCCGTTACTGGGAACAGTCTGTCCAGGAAGTGTGGTTGGCTTGGCAGATCCTCCAGCCAAAGGGGTCTCCTCCCAGTGCAACTAGGAGCCTGGTTTTCGAGGGAGAAGCCAGAGACACAGCACCGATGGCTGATCCAGAGACACAGATCGCTGCAGGCAGGGAAACAGACTGGAGAGCATGGCTCCGGGACAGGTTCTGCCGTGTGACTCAGCCAGTCACCGTCCCTCAGGGAGCCTCGATTTCTTAATTTCAAAATCGAGATCCTAATGACTAACTCAGGCTTCTGAGGTTTGGCAGAGACCTGGGATTGGTCAGCAGGGTGGACAGTGGATTGTCCCACAAGCGACAGTTGTTGCACAAGAGAATCTCTCCTGCCTTAAAGTCTTTCATGGCTCCCCAGTGCCCCCAGGATAACACCCAAACTCTGTGACATGATACACAGGGTCTGCCATCTTAGGATCTGGGCAGAAAGTTGAGTTTGAAGATCAGTTACATCTCCTTCATTTATCTCTAGGCCTGACCCCTGCTCCAGCACCCTCCTTGACCCTGCCCTCCAGCCAAATGGAGTGTCTTCGCCTGACCTGCTCTCTCACCTCAGGCCTTTACCCGTGCTACACCTTCCACGGGGGTGACCCTCTCATCTCCTTCACTCCCAAGACCCAGCCTCAGGTAAGCCACTTAAATGCCTCCTCACCTAGGGAGCACTCCCAGACTCCTAGACCAAGGCTGTGCCCCGTTCACCCCTTTTGAGGTCCCCACCACATTTGAAAGAGCTTTTTCTAAATCTGTCCCCTCTGCTTGACTGTGAGTTCCCACAAGCAAGGCCTCTGTCTGCCTGGGTCACCGTCATGGGGTGAGCACCTCACAAGTAGGAGCTCAACAAATATTTGTCCAATGAATGAAGATCAAGAGAGGGAAAGCAGATGGGGAACAATGAGTCTTGGGCCCCCCCCCAGCTGCGTGAAACCTGGCTCGCAGCTATATCCCCCACTGCCCCCCTGTGGCGCACAGACCGCACCTCCCCCACCTCTCTCTCCCCCCACCCCTTTGCCTGTGCCCTGTCCCCTTCCCGGAATGCCCTCTCTCCTCCTCCCCCACAGTCTGCTGCTCCTCTTCTCCAAACCACTCCAGATTCCCACCGTCTCTACCAGGGCTGTTCTCTGTTTCCCTTGCCCTGCTGGTGCTTGTCCATCTTCCTCCAGCGGAAACCCAAGGCCCCAACGGTGCCACCCTAGAGGAGAACCCCGGGAGATGATCCGAGATGGGAGAGGAGCTAGAGCTCAGAGTAGGCTGGGTATGGACACTATGCCCCAAGACAAGACAGAATGCCACCCGGTGTGGATCTCAGCTCTGACTCCTCGTGAGCCCCACCCTGGGCCTCGGTTTCCTCATTTCTTAATTCTGGAAAGAGAAGTCGCCTTATTCCAGATATAGCCAGCAGGGGGAGCTACTAGCACACGTGGAATACACACCCGTGGGTGGATGGATGGATGGATGGATGGATGGATGGATGGATGGAAGGAAGGAAGGAAGGAAGGAAGGAAGGAAGGAAGGAAGGAAGGAGTTCATACTATAGAGCAGACCCCAGAATGGGCATTATCCAGATACCATCTCATGAATCTTCAGAGTAAGTCCATAAAGCAAACGGAGGTTCAGAGAAGTTAAATCACTTGCCCAAAGATACCCAGAGTTGAAGTGACAGTGGGAATCAAGGTGTGTGTGCACCTAGAGTCCACGTTCCTCCACCACAGGATGCTGCTACTCCAGTGTAAGGATAGGGCACATTTTTCATGTTTTCAGTACAAGACGGGGGAAGTGCCACCTCCTTCCTGAGAAGGCTGCCCCACCAGGGCCGTAAACACGTGTGTGTACGTGCACACACAGGCACACACCCATCCACGGTGTGTGATTCCAAGGCTCGGGTTTGCAGGAAGCAGGCCCCGATCCTATTTCCACTGACTCTGGAGGAGTCTCTTAGGCCCCCAGCTTCAGCTTCATGAGCTGCAGCACAGGTGCGGTGACAGCCCTCTGGCTGTGGGGAGAGTCACCACGATCAGGTCCTGGCCCCGGAGGCCCAATGCTGGGGCCCTCTGTAACCAGGGCTGCCCTGGTCATTGCTCGGTGAGTCTTCCCGCTGCGGTCCCACTGCACCCACTGGCTGCAATTCCACTGGCCAGGCTAGGCAGTGCCCGGAGCCCCCACCCGTGGGAAAGGGCCACGGGCGCTGGGCTTCCTCCCATTCTAACCTCAGCTTCCGTACTTTATCGAGCTCACACAATGGGCCTGGGGGCCACTCCCGCCCCGCCCGCACCCCCAGCCTCTGCGCTGCTGGGAAATGGGCTCTTCCTTCCACTGCTGGGAGGGAGTCATCTTTGCAGGGACCAACCCACACCAATCGGCTTGATAGCCCAGACCCTGGGCGTTGACCCCCAGAGCAGCTGGGGAAACCCAGGCTTGGGTGGGGGGGTGGGGGGGAGCCGCCGGCTAGACAGAGAAGAAACTGAGCCAGAAAGTCAGGGCTCTGATTCCCAGCCCTACAGTGGCCCCAAGGCTCCCTTCTCTGGGAGCTACAGCAAGGCCTGCCCAAAACCGAGCACACAAAGGCCTCTCCTTCCCATCTGCTCCCCACTGCCTTGCTACTCTGCAGGGCCCTCCCTGCTGAAAGGGAAATGGAGGGGAGCCCAGAGTCACCCGCCCTCCCTTCACTCCAGGCAGCAATCCCTGGGCCCCCACCCGGCCACTCCAGGCACTGGGAGCTCCCCGCCCCTTGAAATAATAACTATAATTCTTAGTGTAATTATAACTATAATAATAGTTGTGGTTAAGAGTGTCGATTCTAAACTGCCTGGATTGGAATCCTACTTCAGTGCCTTCTGAGCTCATTGACTTTAGCTGAGTTACAACCTCTCTCTCTGTATCTGTATCTGCCTCAGTCTCTGTATCTGTAAAATGGGGATAATAATCAGACCCAAAGCATTGGGTAAGGTGCAAATCAACGAAGTGATCACAGGAAGAGCCTAGAACTACTTGTTGTCATCTGTTCCAGTTCGCAGCGGAGGAAACTGAGGCCCTGGGGCTCAAACCAGTCCCCGCAGGAAGAGGGGAGAAGGCAGCATGGCCAGGGAGGGGCTGCGGCCTC
The DNA here is from genome assembly GCA_002007465.1 of Ailurus styani. Taxonomy (NCBI): domain Eukaryota; kingdom Metazoa; phylum Chordata; class Mammalia; order Carnivora; family Ailuridae; genus Ailurus; species Ailurus styani. The sequence goes on along the minus strand of LNAC01000567.1, from coordinate 406,428 downwards.
TGTATCCTCGCTGTCTGAGGACGACCCATGACCCTGGGCCACGCCAGGCCCGGCTGAGGCGGAACTGAAGGGCAGGAGCCTGGGCCCAGACACAGATCGGCTCAGGGCTTCCCTGGCTCCGGAGAAAAGATGCAGCCCGTAGCTGTGGGCCTGAGGGGCCACCAGGGGGCAGCCAGCAAGGCAGGGGTCTGGCAGCAGAGGGCACTGTGAGACAACTCAACTCGGCACCGGGGGCCAGGCCCAGGGATGGCCCACGGGTGACCCTTGGTGGGGAGCTCTTCTCCTCTCTGGACCTCAGGCAGCCCGTTTGTAAAATGACCGTGGTGAGTGGGCCGTCTCTCTGGTTCAGCTCTGTCTGGTTCAGATGCTCTCACCCCCAGTAGAAAGAAATCACTCAGCGCCCAAGAGGGCAGGGTGACAGGTAGGGGGAGCGGTCACGCAGGGACTGTTGCCCGCCCCTGTGACAGGCAGCACGCCCTCCAGGCAGCTCAGCTTAGCCACACAGCAGCACAACGACCAGCTCTGTCGGGCCCTCCTGGGTTTCACATCATGACAGGCTCCGGGCCACGGGCACAGAACTTTCCACATACTGCAATCTTCTCGAATCCCTGGGGCAAATCCAAGGAAGACTTAGCACTCCCACTTTATAAGAGAAAACCAAAAGCTCAAAGAAAGACATAACTTGGCCAAGGAGCAGGAAGGAGGAGGCAGAACTGAGATTTGAACTCAGGTCTGTCTGACTCCCCCTAAAGACTTCGCCCCTCTCCTCTTCACCTCCTGCCTGGCACAGCCTGGAAACAGCGGCCTGCAGACAGCGGCTGACCTTCCCAAGAAAGCCAGGCCCATGCCAGACCCAAGCCGGGAAGATGGAAGTCACAGAGCAGCCCATCACCTCCCCCTGCCACAGCCCCCCACATCCTGCCCCTCACCAGCCTGAGATGTGCAGGGTCTGGGGTCGAGCCAGGGAGGACTGGGCAGGGGGAGGCCACAGCCCGACTCCAGCAGCACTTGCTGTGTGGCCTGGGACAAGACGCTTCTCCCCTAGCCTCAGGCTCCCACCCTGCAGCGGCGTCACGCACGCCAGGAAAGGGAGCTGGAGGCACTCTGTGAACACTGGCGTAACTGTGGCCACGCTTGCCACCGCTCTCCTCCTCCTCCTCCTCCTCAACAAGATTCCCATTTACAGAGCACCTACCGAGGGCCGAGTATACTCCACCCCCGCGGGCTGCTTAATCTTCCCCGCGGTCCCACAGAGGAGGTATCATACCATGCCCATTTCGCTGATGAAGAAACTGAGGCTCAGAGAAAGGGCAGGGACTTGCCCCAGGCCCACGAGTGAGTGAGGCCGTGAGTGAGGGGTGGCGTAGGACCAGGGGCTGGTCCAGCCTCGACCTCCAGGGCAGGGCTCGCGAAGCTGGCTGGCTGCAGTGAGCATGGTCCAGGGCGATGGACTGGCAGCCGGGTCACTGGAAACCATGGAGCGCAGCCTCCGAGGCCCCTGCCAACTCTGTCGCTCAAGCCCAAGAAAGGAAATGAGAGGCCAAGAGAGGGTGGGGGTTGCCAGTGAAAACTCTGGGCTCCCAAAGGAGGAAGCTGGAACACGGCAGAGCTGGTGCAGGAGTATCTGTCCCCACAGAGGAGCTCGGATCAGCTGGTGGGGGAACTAGAAGGTTGTGCGTGAAGGTGTGTGGGTGTATCAGCATACAGGTATTTGTATTTACAGACAGAACAGAACTTGGAAGGGTCTCGGGGAGACGGTGTGGAGTCAGAATCAGGAGGCCCTGGGATCTTGGTGCCCGCCGGAGAGGAGTGGCCGGGCCTGGTCTGAGTGAGCCTGAGGCCTCACCCGGGTAGGGCAGAGTTCTAGACTCTGTCTAGAAAAGGCCAAAAAGGGTGCCTGGGTGGCTCAGTGGGTTAAAGCCTCTGCCTTCGGCTCAAGTCATGATCCCAGGGTCCTGGGATCAAGCCCCACATCGGGCTCTCTGCTCCATGGAAAGCCTGCTTCTCCCTCTCCCACTCCCCCTGCTTGTGTTTCCTCTCTCGCCATGTCTCTCTCTGTCAAATAAATAAATAAATAAATAAATAAATAAATAAATAAATAAATAAATAAAATCTTTAAAAAAAAAGAAAAAGAAATGGCCGAAGATGATGATAGTCCAGCTATGGGGAATAGCACAGTCCCTGGGCAGGGGGGGCTTGTCTAAAATGCAAGGGTCTGGGCACCACCTGCTGGAAATCCTGATTCCAGGAGCCTGGGGATGGAGACTTAGAAATCTAGGTATTAATAACCTCCTCCTGGTCATGACGGGACACATTAAAGTTTAGAACCACACGTGTTTGTGGACAAGGAAACTGAGATCTACTCCCAGTTCCTTCAGGATTTAGTTCCAATTTCCAGGCCCAAAGTTTAAGGCCTTTTTTGGTGGCGGGGGGGTTGTAGCCTGTCCTTCCGGTCCAACCACCCTGCAGCAGGGTCCTCCCGAGTGTGAAGTCAGCCTTCTCACTAGTGCCTGAGGTGAAGAAGGCTTCCGAAGCCAAGGCCCAGCTCAGTGGGGAAATGCTCTGGAATCCATTAGTCATGTCTGCTCTGGAATCCATTAGTCATGTCTGCCCTGGGTGTGGAGGCAGGAAGGGCAGTGTGCATGCCACGTGTCTGCCATCCCTGCATTTTAGGAATCCCCTGCTTTAGCCAAACTGGCTTCTACAGTGTGTCCAGCTCACATCCACTTTCACAAAAATGCCTGTCTCATCTGCTCTTTATTCCAAACCTGCTCAGCCGTCAAGCCCCAGCCAAGGGGCCTCTTGTTCCAGAAGCTCTCCCTGATGGCCTGAGGCCCTGAGGTCTCTCCTCCACAAACTCCCAGATCCCTGCCCTCCCCCTCCCCCATGTACCTGGCCTCACAATGGTTGTGTGGCCTTGCACCTCCTGCTGCGCCAGCACTAAGGTCACCGGGCAATCGGCTAGTCTGGTTCATCCTGGACCCCCTCTGGGACATGAGTGTAATTCATCTCCCTTTTCACAGAAGGACACTAGGGCTCAGAGGAGCCGAGTGACTCACCCAAGGCCACACAGTAAGTGAGAGACGGAGCCCAGGCTCAAGCTGGCCAGCGGGCTTCGGGGCCGTGATGCAATCTTTTCACTGCGGGGCCAGCCTCCCCCCGACGCAGATGGCTCATTGCTCACAGGCTGAGAGCAGCCTCACACATTCCTGCGGCCCCGCAGGGGCACAGAGCACAGGGCCTGGCACACGGCAGGAAATCAATAAACACTTATTCATCTATTTATAAATATTTGCGAGAGGCAAATAGCATGGAGGGGATGCGCTCCAGCCCTGGAGCCAGAATCCAATTCTGGGGCAGACATTTATAAACTGCGTGGCCCGGGGTAAGTGAGATAACCCCCGAGTGCCTCTGTCTCCTCATCCGTGGGGAGCCACAACAGTCTCTCCTTCACAGGGCTGTCGTGAGCATCGGTGAGGTCAGCTCAGCTGCTTAGAAATGTAGCGCCTGGGGGCTCAGTCGGTTAAGCGTCAAACTCTTGATTTCAGCTCAGATCATGATCTCAGGGTCGTGAGATCGAGCCCCGAGTCAGGCTCCGTGCTGGGTGTGGAGCCTGCTTGGGATTCTCTCCCCTTTCTCTCCACCCCTCCCCCCAGTCGTGCGCTTACTCTCTCTCTCGGTCCAAAAATAAAACAACAAAAAATAAATTGCGTAGCATACTGCCAGCACAGGGTAGATGTGTGCTGTCCCTGTTGGCTGATGGATTTCTAGTCTGGCCGGGCCTGCACCGAGTCTAAATTGTTCTACTACAGAAGACAGTCCTCCAGTCAATGTCTCAGACCTTTTAGACCCAAACACGTCCTGGGTGAGACCACACCTGCTCTACTTTGGTGGGGACCCCAGTCCGAAGGACCTGTAAGAACACAGCACCTGGAGTCAGAGTCACGGGCTCAACACAGGCATGGCCTTCTCAGTGCCCCCGGGCCTCAGCTGTATCCTCTGTCAAATGGGCAGAAGGCTCCCTGAAGGCTTCGAGAGGCGCCGGGATGGGACAGCGACACTCGTCCCCTGCAGCTCCTGGACCCACCCCGTCCTCCCTACCTCCCCATTCATTACCCGCTCCTGGCCACCCTCAGCCTTCTTACCTTCCTGTGCCCCGTAAAGAAGAGGGAAAGGTGGTGCATGGAGCCCCCATTGCGGCCCAGTTCCTTCTTGAGGGTGCGGGGCGAAGGCATGGCCCAGGAGGACGCGGTGCCTTCCCCGTCCGAGCAGTGCAGGGTGGTGTCGGAGGCGAAGCAGGGCCCGCGGGCTTCCTGCAGCAGGCTGCCCTCGCTGTGGGTCCGCCGCCGCAGGGAGTTCTGCACCCGCAGGGAGAGGCCGCCCTCAGCCTGGCCCGCCTCGATCATGCTGCTGCGCTTGGCCTCATGGCGCTCCCCGTAGTTGTCATCACTGGTGTCCTCCTCCTCCTCTTCCTCCCCCTCCTCCCCCTCCTCAGCCTCTTCCCCGTCTTCCTCGTCCGCCAGGCAGCCCCCCTCAGCCCCAGCTTTCTGGCTGTAGGCATTGTCCAGCCGGACCTCGGGGATCACGAAGGTTGGCCTGGAGGCCACAGGCGGGTCCCCGGCGGCTGCTGGGGCCTCCCCAGAGCTTGCCGTCTCCTCAGCTGGCTGGGGGACCTGGCCAGGGGGCAGGTCATGACAGGGAGCGAGCTCCTGAGCAGGGGCATCTTGGGTGACAGGGAGGTCTTGGCTGGGAGGGGGCTCTGGCCTAGCAGGAAGGTCCTGGCACGGAGGGAGGTCTGGGGCTGCAGGGGGTTCCTGGCACGGTGGGGAGTCCTTGTTTGGCTGGGGCTCCTGGCCTGGAGGAGGTTCCTTGTAGGAAGGTGAGTCTTTGCTGGACGGTGACTCTTGGCCAGGAGAAGGTTCCTGGCCGGCACAGGGGTCCTTGCTGGGTGGCAAGTCTTGTCCTGAAGGAGGCTCCTGGCCCGGAGAGGGGTCCTTGCTGGGTGGTAGGTCCTCGGCACCCAGCCCCTTCCCTTCCTCCAAGGGCATCTCTCGCTTCTCATCCGTCTCTGGCTCAAACATCTGGGAAACAAGAAGCAAACAAGAAAGGTTCAGAATGGAGGGCTACGAGGTGCTCTGGCACTGTGCGTGAGCCAAAATCCCAGAGCTGAAAGAAATCAGGCAATGGCCTGAACCCCACACCTGACACCCCACAGTCTGAAAGCTGAAGCGAGACATAGGTTCCCCCCGCCTTGTCCTCTGGCTTGAATCTTCTGTCTGCTCCATCAAGAGCGTGGTTGGTCACTTAGGGGAAGCAGGAGAGGTAACCACTATTATCTGGTTCTTATTTCCTGCCGGGACCTCGCCAAATTAAACGCTCCTCTTGTACGATCTTCCCAATGGTCCTCCACAGGTCATGGTGTCTCTGCGAGTGAGGCAGGGGCCAGGCAGTATCCGCCTTCGTGGACCAAACCAAACCCAGTCCCAAGCCTGAGAGATCACAAAGTGATAGAACTTTGGACCTGGCCAAAGGATACCTTCTACCTGAACTAAAGTCCTAAAAAAAAAATCCTATTCAAACAAGAACTTGCTCTGAATATTTAAGCATCTCTTTGAAACTAGCAAACTAGAATGAAACCAGAGCTTCAAAATATGGCCCACCCTTGGACGACACAGATGTTACGGGCACATGGGGACCTCACTGAGGGACCACCCACCCAGTGGTTTTTAAGCTGGGTTTGGACCAACCTCAGGAGCTCCACACAGAAAAAGAAAGCCTTTCCTGCCTGACACGCAGCCCTCCGAACCTCAGTGTTCTTGCTGGATTCCTCCAGGTTTCGTTTGCAAAGGGAAAAACAGTGCCCTTGATGAAGTCTGAGAGGCAGCGTGCTTGCGGGAAGACTGGGGCTCTGAGAAGGGGCAGGAGTATCCACAGGGCTGTAACCACATGGAGGGACCTGGGCCGGGTCCCTCGTTGTACCCAAGGACTCGGAATGCTGGGGCGAGAACTATCTGGAGCCTGGGCTTCACCCATCAAGAGGCCATGGCCACCTAGAACTCACGAAGGGGAAAGCGGCCACACGTCCCTGGGGACCGAAGAGATGTCCGGGAATGTGCGTGTCGGCACGCGTGCGCACACACGGTGGACACTGGCTGAGAACCTGAGACTAAGTACTCCCAGGACCTAGGTCAAGAGCTCCCACTGTAGAGACCATTAACATCCGTGGGATGGGAGACCACGCCAAGCACGAAGGGCAGGGACTTTCCCACCACTGCACAGCTGCCTGGGACTGAAAGGCTGGGCCCACAGCTGAGAAGACTTTTCCGGCCTGGGGAGCCCCCACCGGGATCCTTTCCGGGGGTCCAGGGCTCAAAGTAGCCTCAGAGCGCTGCTCACACATGGCTGGGGTCCCACTGGCATCTGGGAGCACCGGAGCAGATGTGAAAGCACGGTGTGGGTAAGGGCCACGGGCTGGGAGCATGAAAGGGAAAGGGGAGCCCCCCACCCCAGTGGAGAGGATGGCTGAGCAAGGCAGCGGAGTGGGTCTTAGAGGACTCTAGAATGATCTGGCCAGGGTTCGGTTCGCAGGCACAGACAAAGACAGGTATCCACCCGCAGGGACTACCTGCCCTGTAAATCGCACCTGCAGGTGGGAGATGACGCCACCCAGGGACCCCTCACAACTCACAGCCTCAGCCCCTGAAACATCCATGATCCTAAATCCCCAGTGCACAGAGGGGAAGGCTGAGGCCCAGAGAGGGACAGGAGCCAAGGGCAAATCACACCTCGGGGGAGGCAGGGAAAGCCAGTCACTAAACACTCTGGGCCTCAAGGCCCCACCCATTAAATGAGATAACCAACACACACAGGTGACAAACCAGGAGAATAAACATAGAAAGTATAAAGCTCTTTTTTTTTCTTAAGTAGGCTCTACGCCCAATGTGGGGGGGTGCTTGAACTCATGACCTCAAAATCAAGAGGTGCACGTTCTCCCGACTGAGCCAGCCAGGCGCCCTGAAAGTCTAAAGCTCTTGAAGGGGATGCTGGTGGTGGTGGCAGTTGTGGTGACCGGAACAATGGGTCTAGAGGGAAGGCTGAAGCCACAAACCTCCAACAGCAGCCCATCCTTCCCATGGACCCTGGAAGCAAGCTCAGCCAAATACCGAGAATCAAAGCTCAGGACTGTGATGGCAGGCCTCTCAATCCAGAAATCTCACCCAGAACCCCCAGCAGACTGTTCCCAGGGAGCGAGACAGCTCCCCTGCCGACCGACAGACAGCAAGGCTGAGGCCCAGCCTGGATAGGGACCTAGAGGCCTGCCCCAGAGCACCCGCCCCAATCGGGGGCTCAGCTGGGGCTGGAGCAGGGCCTCTGGCTCCTTCTTCCCAGGCCTGCTTCTGATCTCATTCCAGAGCAGCCCAGTCCTCCGCCCCTCACCCCACCCGCCAGGGAGCACTCTCCTCTAGGAAAACAAACAGCCAGCTCCCGGTGCCCCAAATTCAATCGCCCTCCCCCTTGGCCAGACCCCCGTCCCCCCCACCCCGACCTGGAAGGACAGACAGGACAGACGGAAGGAAGCAGCAACTGGTGCCCTCTGGGCCTGGCACGGAGTGGCCCCGAGAGGGGAGCAGGCCGCATTTCCCCTTTCCTGGGGGGTGGGGGTGGGGCCAGGCCTGTCCCAGCCCTGAGCCTCAGCCCGCCTAGCCCTCCTCGGGAAAGTGCAGCCACAGACCCAAAACCAGAAATGCAAGTCAGCCTGCCTCTGCCAATCCTGCCCCAAACTGAGGCCAAACCAAACAAAGCCAGGAGGGGAAGTGCCGCTGTCCCCAGAGGGCCCCCGCCCCGGGCCAGCTGAGAAACCACCCAGGACCCACGGGCTCTGAGTGTGCCCAGGAACAGTGTTCATATTTCAGTGGCGTCACTTTCCAGCTGTGCGATTCAGGCCAGCCTCCCAAACTCTCGGTCCCTGTCCCCTCACCTGGAACAGGGTCGTCATATCACTCCAGACTCATGGGGACCATCTTCGGGGCTCCCCACAGGGCCTGGTCCAGGCAAAGCATTTGGCAACAGGATGGCTATCCTTGGTCCGGCCTTATTTTACAGATGGGGAAACTGAGGTCCTGGAAGCTCAGGGAGTTACCTGAGAAATTGTAGGCTGACTTAGTATCAGCACTCACGTCTCCTGGCCAAGGTATCTGCTGGCTTTGTTGGGCCCTTCCACACAACATGGTGGACTCAGGAGTCTAGAGAGAAGGTGGGGGGCAGGGGGCGGGCTGAGCACTACTTGAAGCCCCTCACCTGGGCCCCACATACCCAGGGCAGATGCTAGCAAAGAAGGACCAGCCAGAGCTCTTTGGCTCTTCCTGTGCTCCAGGATCGGGCTCGTGTGAGTGTCCACACGGGTTTGGTCAGGCCAGTGTTCCTGGGTGAGCTGGGCTTGGGAGTGCCCTGGAGGGAGGGGGCTTCTGGAGCAAATACGGGAAGCCTAGAAATCTGAGGGGAGCGGCAGCCAGGGAAGGAATGAGGACAGGAAAAGAGATAAAGATGAGACTATGTCACAAGGGATGCCAGGCATGGGATTGTCCTATGAGGAACAGAGTGACACGCAGAGAGCCCCGCTATGTCAAAACCGCTCTGGGCAGTGTGAGCAAGATGTGGGGGTGGGGGGAGGACTGGGGGGACACGCATGTGTCCTCACCTACATGCATTCATTCTGGCTCCAGGCACTGAGGGAAACCCTGAGGGGACAGAAGGGGACAAGTCAGACACAATCTCTGCCCTCCTTTGGGCAGACAAAAAAACCAGAAGCTGGACGACTGGTCTTCAGGCCTGCGGTGAAAGGTCTGAGGAAGGAGGACCGGCCGCTAACCGGCGACACCCAGTCTGACAGCTGTGCCACGGGTTGGGGTGATAAGAATCCAGCCACAGTGGCCCAGAGAGATCTGCGTGCTGGCCCAGGGCCTCTGTGCAGCTGTCCCCTTCCCGGGGGGCGTCTGCATCTCTCCATCCGTCCATCACTTCTCTGGCTTGGCAGGCCCAGCTAATTCTGTCCATGTCTTGCCAGCTAGAAGCACACAGGAAATGAGCCAGGCCCTCTCCATGGAGCTGCTGGGGAGGATCTAATCAAATTCTGCCCCCAGTGCGATCCAGGGCTCGGAAGAGGCCGGGAAGGGGGGCAGGTAGGACTCCCAGAGCAGCTCCTGGGCCCTGCTGCTGGTGTTGGGGGTGGGGAGGGGGCAATGAGCTGCTGGCAGTGACTTGCCCAATGTCACACAGCTACTAAATGTGGAGCCAGGTCTGCTGACCCCAGGGTCAACCTGCAGCTCTTACCCTGAGATGACTCATCGCACCCACCACAGATGCTGGGCTCTGCATCTGCCCTCAAAAACCACTTCCTGCAGTGCAGGGGTCGGGGGCGGGGGTGTGAACTGGGGTTCGGTGTTGTTGTCTCTGGGTGGCCCTTACACGGCTAGGCTTTTACAGCCAGAACATGGGACAGAAAAGCAAGCAGACCTGGACACAGAAAGCCAGAAAACCTCCGTTGGAATCCTCACTCCATCCTCAGCTAGCTGTGTGACAGGCTGTCACTTCTGGTCTCCTCCACTGTGAAGTGAGGACACTTCCTGCCGCCACCACCCCCTCCACCCCCTTCCAGAGGGCTGAGGGGACCAAGTCTGAGAAAGGACAGGAAAGTGCTCTGTGAGCTGGAACGTGGTTGGAGAGAGGGAGAGGGTCTGAGAAACCCCGACCTCCTGGCTGGACTTTCGAGGTGGCTTTGCTCCTTCAAGTTTGGCACGCTCTGGGTTCCTGAGCAGCTCCTTGGCTCCTGAGTCCCTGGTGTGAGGCTGGCTTCCAGGGACCTCAGCTGCCAGGCCAGCACTTCGTTCCCCCAGCCCAGCCTTGGTCCAGCTCCTCAGTCTCATTTCTCGACAGCCGGCGGCTGGAGCCGCCACCTGCCTCTGCCAGCCAGCTCCGCCTCCTCTGTCCTCAGCATGACAGGTCCGACACAGAACACGGGGCCAGCACCTTCCAGCGGAGAGAGCTCCTGAGACTGACCCCCTCCTCGCACAGCGGCTGGGTGACCTCAGGCAGAGCCTCATCGGGCCTCAGTTCCATCAGCCACAGCATGGGACTCCTAACAGCTCCTCAGCGTGGTGGGAGGAGGGCTGAGCTGACACGCACCCAGAGCCGGGCACCGTGTGGGCACACGAAGGCCCTGAACGACAGTCATGGCCACCACAAGACAGCCCAACCTCGACATCTCCCTGCCTGGGTCTCCCCCCACCTGTCTGATGACCGCTGTCCCACCAGGTCCAGGGCCTCTTGGCCCACACGTGGGAACCCATCCCAGGCCCCTGCTCATCTCAGTCCCACACACTCCCTTGTGCCCCATCCCCTCCCTGGGTGACAGTCACCATCCATGCCACCTGGCCACCGCCCAGCCCACACCACCAGCCCCGATCTGTCTCCTGAGTCTAGATCCCAGAGACAGGTGTTCACCGAGCACTCATGTGACAGCGCTGCCCCCAAACCCTGTCCCAGGCTCTGCTGGGTAAGACAGAAAATGAGAAAGACACGATCCCTGTCCTGGCGGAGTTTCGAGGCCAGAGAGGAAGGACTGACGTGAGCCACGACGTCACCCACAGAAACACAACACGGACAAGAAGCGTGGCCAGTAACAGACAGGAAAACCGCAAGGTGCGGCGGGAGGGAGTGCGGCGGCAGGTGGGAAAGGCCACTCTGCGACGACACTGAGCCCCGGGTCTGCTCGGTGGGCAGGGAGGCCGGCACCCTGGCGGATCGGAGGGCACCTGGGTGGCTAGAGCCCAGACGGCGCGACAGAGACAGCCCTCTGCACGCCCCGCCAGTGCCCCCAGCTCAACGTGCCCCAAGCCGAGCACGAGTCCACTCCCTCAAGGACGCCCCCGCCAGCTGCCCAAACCGGGGACCCGGGTATCATCCTCTCTCACTGTTCCTCCCCTACCGCCCTCCCCGCGCCAACTCTGGCCAGTCTCCAAAACCTCCTCATTGTCCCTTGGAAAATCTTCAGAGTCATTCCACTGTGGTAGGGGATGCAAGTGTGGGCACAGGGAGTATATGGAAACTCTATATACTTTCCTCTCAATCCCTAAAACTGCTCTAAAAACAAAGTTGATTCACTTAGAAAAAAAAAATCTCTCCACTCCCTCCATCTCCACTACCACCACCTCCCTCCCGACACGGTCATCTCCCACCGGAACTGATGGGGACCTCGAAGGGGCAGCCCCAACCCCTTTGGTCACCATGTCAGAGGAGTCTTTTGTGCACATCTGACCCTGTCACTCCTTGGCCTAAAGCCCTGACAAGGCTCCTCAGTGCCCTCCAGTTGAAGTCCCAATTCTGTAGGCCTGAGCGAGTCTGGGCTCGGTCTCCCTTTGGCTTCACCTTCCACCACTCCCCATCTCAAGTGTTTGACGAGAGATGAATGAATGAATGAATGAATGAATGGGCAATCCAGGGAACATCACAGGATCATTCTCGTACCTAAAGTGGCGCCCCTGAAACAGCAGGAGTAGCAGCACCTGGAAGCCCACACAAAATACAGGAGCTTAGCCCTCAACCCACAGCTGCTGGGTCAGAATCTGACTTTTACCAAGATTCCAAGAGATTAATTTGCACATTAAAAATAGCACTCATCCAGACTATTGGTTCTCAAAAGAGAGGTACACTTTAGAATCACCGGTGGAGCATTTTAAAAATATCTGTATCTGGGCCCAATTCCAGGCCTTATTGGATAAGATTCCCTAAGAGTAGGGCTGGCATCTTGACTTTTTTCTGACTCCCCAGATAATTCTGGGGAGGAGCCCAGTTAACGGATAGGGTGAGTGAGGCCCAGAGAAGGGAGGTGATGTACCCAAGGTCATACATCAGAATCGGGCCGTGCACACAGACCAGTTCCAGCACACAGCACTCCCTCTCTCATGGGAAGCCCATGCAGAAGAGGCCGGACCTCGGCCGCCCCTCCTCCCCAGATCCCAGATACGGTGCAAGCAAGCTCACTGGAGGCAGCTACCCATTCATGTGCTCCATTCACAGGGGCCCAACTGCAGGAGAGAAAGGAAGGAGGAATTTGAATGCAGACCGAAAATTCTCCACGACCCCTCCTGGGTCTGTCGGGGACTCAGGAGGGCGATGCCCACGACAGAGAGCAAACCATACCCATGGACTGAAAGCAATCCTGAGGCACAGAGAAGTAGCTTTCCCAGTTCAGGAACTGTCAGGACAAAGCCAGCACACAGGGAGGGAGGAACCTTAAGGAATGAGGGGTGAGGAGACCCGTCTTAGAGGCCTCCCTACTCTCTGCACCACCACCTGGATAAGCCAGAAGGCTGTGTCCTTGGGCCTGACCTTTGGAGCTTCCTGGGGGGCCCCGACACCGGGCTGGGTGCCCAGCTTCTCACCGGGTAGGGAAAGCAGCTCCCAGGGTGTGAGTTTCCAGGACCAAGTTTCCCCATCACCGTCTTGCTAAGCCGCTCCTCTCGGGACCCAGACACCACTGCTTCAATGTGTGTGTGTGTGGGGCGGGGGCTGGACTGGGGGCTCCCACAACCCAAAGACCCCTTCCATACCTCAGCTCTCTTCTCTTCTGAAAGGCGTGAAAGTGGAGAGCAGCGCTGTCCCAGCGGCTTCCTGTCCCCATACGGACTGGAGCCCCCGTCAGAAGGAGAACACCAGGCCCCAGGGACCTCTCCTGCCCCACCTCTGGTCTCTCTGCTCAGAACCAGCCCCCTGTGGGCTCTGCCACCATTTCCCTTCCCACCTGGCACCCCCTTCCTCTGCCTGATCCACTCACTGTCTCACTTCCCTATTGTCTCCACCTCTCAAGTCCATCTCCTGCCCATCCCCCAGAGCGCAGTCAAATGCTCCCTGGGATGCCCTGGCTAGAGGGCTCTCTGCTCTCCTGCCAATGCCCGGCCTGGCCTGTCCTGCTCTCATGGCCCTGGGCAGGCCCTGCTTTGGCTCATCAGGATTGTGTCTCTGGCTCACCTATTCCCCCCGCCAACCCCCAGAGTTACTCAGCAAATACCGACAGAGTCCCAGCCACGTGCCAGGGCCCGTGCAGGGAAAACAATGGCCACACACCTTCCCTTCCCTGAAGGTGCTGGTCTATGGGGCAGAGAACCAGGCGAGGGGCCCATGTCACTCTCCCACCCACTACGACCCCCCTCCAGGGGGCTATGGAAGTACAGAGGCAGCAGGGAAGATGGGGGAGGCTCTTGGAGGAGGAAATGGGGGCAGGGATGGGAGAGGATACCCAGGCCAAAGCCAGAGATAGCACGGAACATTCAAGGAAGTGCGGGTGGTTCCACCTGCACAAGCAGAAGCATGGGTACGTTCAGGAATTTGGACTTCACCCCGAGAGCTGTGTTTGCGTGATGCTGTAGAGATAGGCGAGGCGGAGCCCGAGATGATGGAAACAGAAAACAGTGATAATGATGGGGGGAGAGAGGAAGAGAGAAACCATGAACTGAGTGTCTCCCAGACACCAGGCACCATGACAGTTGCTCTCCATACACTCCTTCCACCCCAGCAGCCCTGTGTGGTCGGTACCACCGGCCCCATCTGACAAATAAGGAAACTGGGCTGGACTCAGAGATGGTCAGTGACGTGCGGGATCACCAAGCACGTAAGTAGAGGAAACCACTGTCAGCCAAGCTCCAAAGCCCTGCTCTTTCTACTACCCCATGGCCGCCTTTCTGGCCCCTTCACTGGCTTTCCTCACCGCCCCCCTTCCTTCGAAAGACCCCACCCAGCACCTCCCTGGGCCGGGCACCATGAGGCGTGGGGAGCCATACCAGACACAAGGGGCCCTGCTCATAGCCCAAACTGGTGGACTCTGAGGGGCAGGTGCTGGACTCACCTGGCAGGGGGCGGGGTGGTACAGAATTCCCTATAGCTGGTGATCTGTCCAGACTCTCTCCCCCCGGGGGCCACTTCATGTGCGGGAGAGGCGGAAGCGTGTGGCTTCTCTGTGATGGCCTATGCTAGGCTGACCAAACAGAAAAGCTCTGCCAGCTAGGAGGACCCCAGGGCAGGGCACAACTAGCATGGTGGTCATGAGACCAGGATTTGGAATCAGGTGGGGCTGGGGTTGAATCTCACTTCCTAATCCCGTGGCTGACTCAATGTGACCCCCCACCCCATGGGGCAGGAGGCAGGGCCTGGTGCACAGCAGTGCTCGGCCCGCTGGAGTGCCCCTCCTCTCCGCCACCTGGCTCCCTCTCACAGCAGGTACCAGGGACCAACCCCAAATCGAAGGCTTCACTTCACGCAACAGCTTGGGGAATAGAAAGCACCTCCAGAGCCAGGGGCAGTGGAGGGAAGCCGAATGCTGGTGAAGAACTGAGGTCTGGAGACAGACTCGGGTTCAAATACTGCCTCTGCCACTTCCTCCCTTGGTGACTTTAACCTCTGGGCAGCCACTTACCCTGTTCTAGTTTCAATTTTCTTGTCTGTAAATGGTGATGTAAGTAGCTAGTACCTACATCACAGCATTGTTGGAAGAGAATCCACATAAAGCGGCCTGGCACATAGTAGGTACTCAAGAAACATTTCCAGTTCCTGTAATCATACTTATTACTATCATCGGTGTCATCATCATCAGTCCCCTTCCCTGCATCCCACTCTGGGAGATGACACTTGGCACGTTCTAACCACAGCCCTAAGACGGGGGCACTGTTATCTGTACATTTCAAGGGGAAGAAACTGAGGCCCATACCAAAGGCCCTGGAGGCTGGAGAGGCAACAGAGCCTGCACTCAGTTTCCCCTAGACTGGGTCAGTCTGGCCCCCTGTGTGGCCTGGGTCAAATTACACCCCTCTCTAGGTCACATTTTCTGGAGGGGGTCTGCCCAGCTCTGAATTTCAGCCAGCCCAAGGTATGGCCGGGTCTCCTTGTGGGTACATCCAGTGCAGGAGAAGCAGAAAGCACCCCTTCTTCCAGGGACCCCGACCTTTGTCTGTGTGCCCTAGTTCTTAAAATATTCTTCTTTCAGGGCCTGCAATGCTGGGAGTCGAGGGGGGAGGCTCTTCCATCCCGGGACACTGGAATGGATATCTGCCCATTGGACTCAGCCACCACCCTGTGACCAAAGGTCACCTCCAAGGCCCCAGGCACGCTATGTCCACCACGGCCTCCCTGAAGCAGGGGGTGATGTTGAAGCTGGGGTCAGCTGGGTTTGTAGTCTGCTCCTAAACCATCCTCCTGCCTCCTCCTGTCATGGGACTTTCTCTCATCTCGCTCTCGAGAACCTGATTACACTCCTCTCCCCCTGAAAACGGTTCTTTGCCCCCTGGGATAGTCCCAGCTCTTTACAAGGTGTGCTCTGCCCCTGCCGGCTGACCTCCCCCCCACGCCATTTCTCTTCCCTTCCCTCCAGCCGGTCTAGTTTGTAGCTCCCCAAACACACTCTACTCTCAGGCTCCTCGAAACCTCTGCTCACTGTACTTCCTACTTAGAACATCTTCCCCTCTCTTGTCCATGGGGCGAACTTCTACTCATCCTTCCAAATTCAGATCAACCCCATGTGTATTATTACCCATTGATTTCTGACAAAGACGATGACCCATAATTCCCTACAGTGAGAATGGATGGGTTTTTTTTTAATTAATTGGATAACCACCCTGAGAAAATGAGTCTTGACCTCTACATCCACCAGACAGAAGAACCTATTTCAAGTGGATTTGAGACCAGAATATGAAACATAAAACAATGGAACTTCTGGAAGATAACAAAGAACATATCCACAACTTTGTAAGAGGCAAAGAAACAGGATTCAGTAAGCACTCTTTGTAAAGAAAAACACTGACAGGTTGGGCTGCATTAAGAACTTGCATTTTTCAGAGGATATCCTCCTCAAAAGAGCGAAAAGGCAAGACGCGGAGTGGGAGGAGATATTTGCAATGTGGATATCCCACAGTGAAAACATACCTGGAATATTTTTTAAGCTCCCACAAACCAGTAAGAAAAAGACAGACAACCCAGGAGAAGCTGAGAGGGGAGAAGCTTGAAGAGGCGTTTCACTAAGAGGTGGCCAATCGACACCGGGAAAGATCCTGAACCTCATTAGTCACCCAGGAAATGCAAATTAAACCCACATTTAGTTATCGCAATATCTAATACCAATAACGTCGGTGAGGATGTGGAGTAACAGAGGCTCTCGTACACAGCTCACAGAAAGTGTACTGGTGTCGCACTTCGGAAAATTATATGATACTATCTACCAAAGCTAATTAGATACCACTTTATGACTCAGCAATTGTAAACCTTACGTATTTACCCAACAGAAAATTATATATAGTGCATCAAAAGACATCTATGAGGCCATTCACAGCAGTGCCCCTCATGATAACCTGCAACCGGCAACAACCCAAAGGTCCAACAGTAGAATGGATAAGTCACAGGATATTCACGCAATGAGATACAACAGTGAGAACGAACAAAATAAAGCTTCATACAGGAATGTTGACCATTCTCCTCATCAAACTGTGGACTCAGGGAAGTCAGTGCGAAAGAGTACATGCTCAGTGATTGCGGGACACCAAGGTCAAGATCAGACAACGCTGATCAACGAGAGAAGTCAGGACAGGGGTTACTTTTAAGGTAGTGGTGACTAGAAGGGAGTCTGCGGTATTTCTGGGGTATTTCAATTTCTTTCTTTTTTTTTTTTAAGATTTTATTTATTTATTTGAGAGAGAGGGCACAAGCAGGGGAAGGAGCAGGCAGGGGGAGGAGTAGGCTCCCCGCTGAGCAGGGAGCTGGAGGCAGGGCTCGGTCCCAGCACCCTGGGATCATGACCTGAGCCCGAAGGCAGCTGCTTAACCGACTGAGCCACCCAGGTGCCCCAAGAATGTTCTATTTCTTGACCTGCAGAGTTTGTTCACTTTGTGAAAACTTATCAGCTGTATAGTTTTAATCTTTCTCTAAGGATGTTGCATTTTGCTTGAGAAGTTTATTTAAAAGACAAACAAAAGCCCTCATCCCAGGGTCCACCCCCCTCCCCTCCTTCCACCATGAGCCCCCCCCACCGCTGCACATCTCTGAAGCACATGCCACCTCCCCCGCACCCCAAAAGCCTCTGCACCACCTCCCATTTCCGGAATGCCGACTCTGCATCAGACCCCATGCCAAGTGCCTCGCTTCGCCCACATCACCTCGTTCAATAATAGCTGCTGTGAGACAAGGTGCTAGCGGCCCTCAGCGGCTACCTCGAGTAGGCATCAGCGCCCAGGAAGCCCTGCACGCACACATCCTCTCATCTAACCCGATGAGGCCGGGCCACTGCCTGAAGAGACAGAGGCAAGGGGAGCTTCAGTGTTTTGTCCAAGGGCGCACAGCTGTCAAGCTCCAGTCCAGAGCCCACACCCCTACACAACACACACTAGGAAGCCTCCCCCTGGGATTAGAGAGAACAGCGCTGGACACACGCAGGTGATTTCTACAGCCGGGCAGGAATCACGTCTACACTACAGAAGGGTGGGCAGACAGGGACAGAGACCTGCTCCTTCGACGGATAAGCACCCACGCATCCAGACTGCGCCTCACTCCTGCAGGAAGCTTTGCCTAGGCTCCCAGGCTGGGTTAGAAGCTTCCCCAGGGTTCCCCCTCCCTGAGTCTCCCCATCAGAGCTGTGCTGTCGCCATCCATCACGTGCCCATCTTTGGCCCTGGGCCCTTTATGTCTACACCTCCAGGACCCGGCCAGTGCGTGGTATACAGCCTGTATTTAATGTCTGTGGAAGGAAGGGAGGGAGGGACTCAGAGAGGGCAAGTTCAGAGCCGCTATTGAGATCTGCTGGGAACTCCGTCCATCAAGGTCTGGGCAGTGAAGGCTTTCATGTCCAGGATGGGCACCCCTGACCTAAGGAGCTGCACAGCCCACCCCCTTCCATTCCATGGCCCTCCCCCTGGCTGCCCCCAGTCTTTGTCCAAGGTTATGGCCAGCCACTCAGCTCCCAGAAGCTCTGCCCAGCTTTTTCTCTCCCCCGCCCTCTCCCCCTGCCCTGCATGCCTGGGTTCTGCTAGTGGCCTGAGGCTAAGCCCACCGAGAGGTAACTGAGGACACTACGGAAAGCCCTGGCTACGTGGGGGAAAGCGTGCCCCGTCCCAAAGAACTTACTACACCCCCTGCCTTTCTAAGTTGGGAGCCGCTGACAGTTCTCCGGCAGCAGCCTGATCTATGGTGCCAGGTGCAAGCAGGCTGGCCCACGGCAGGCGGGGAGAGGGGACAAGCCCTGGGCCATCTGGAACAGAGAACACACCTGGCAGCTATCCATACATCTGGAGTGATGACAGAGGCCCACTGCCAGAGTGAGAAGGAATCCTGGGACACCCCCCCCTCCCCGCCCCACCCTCTCCTGTGGGCCTGGAGGCTCTGATCTCCCCAGAGGGTCATGGCCCCAGCCCCCCTGTCCCCAATCCTGCCCCACCCCCACCCCAGATGCCTGGGCGCAGCTGGCTGGGCAGGGGAAGGTGGCAGCTCCCTGGGGCTGAGCCTGGCCGGCCTGCTGGGAGTGGCTCCTGCCTCACTGGGCTTAGCGGGCTGAGCCATAAGCAGCCTTGTTTATCCCTGGGAGGAATGACGGTTTTCCCTGAGCAATGACATCTTGGAAACGGCCTGGCTCCGCAAACAACAACAAACCTCCCAGCCCTGGCCTGGCCTCCAGCTTACAGGAGAAGGCTTCTGACCAAAAATGCCCAAGTAACAGGTTAGGGGCTGCTTCCCGGCTCTGCCAGACCCTCGCCCTGACCAGTGACTCACAGAAGCCAGAAAGAGAATAGAGTCTATAAAGAACCAAAGAACTGGATTCCTACAAGGGACCTGGTCCAGTTCCTGGTTGCTCCAAAGGGGAAACTGAGCTGGGCAGGTGGGGGGAGCATGTTTGCCTGAGATCAGCCAGTGAATGGGAGCTAGAATGGGTCTCAGTCTCTGGCCTGTTGGCCAAGGAAGGGCTTTCTCTACTGCACACAGTTTTTCAGAGGAGAGCCAGGCTCTAGCTGGCAAGCCAGGGGGTTCTAGAAAGGAATGCGTCACTGGGGAGCACAAAAAAGAAGGAACATCAAGATGAAAGCCAGGTACTCCGAGTCATCTAGTTGGTGTGATAGAGAGGGCTCTGGGATGGGAAATCGGAGACCTGGAGTCTTGTTGCCACTTGGCTGCTGAGTTGAATGTTCCCTGAGGCAAGCCCTTCCTCTCCTGCCTTAGTTCCTCATCTGTCTAGAAGGTAAATGGACTCAGCACTCCCCAGGGCCTTGGGTAAGTAAATGGGAAAAAACTCTAAGGGCCTCCAGGAACCCAGCTGGGCACAAGTACTTCCTCCTCAACTGCCCCCCTTCTGGGGAGGCCAGGCAGCCCTCTGGCTGAGAATGAGCCCCACACAAAATCCCAGATCCACCTGCATGGTTGGCAGTACCCCAAGGGGGCCTAAGCTGGGCTCCAAGCCGCCGTAGTCTGCGCAAAGGACCGTGGACATTGTAGTTGAAGCAGCTAGGGCTGCCCCTTCCATCCTCGGTGGCCCAGGCCATGGTGTGAACACCATGCATCCCTGCATGACCCCTGAGTAGGCTCCCCTGTGACCTCAGAGACTGAAGCTAACATTGTCCTTGCTTCACCTCCTGTCAAATACCACCCCCCAAGCCCTTGGCCCTATGGGAGCAAAATAGCCCCTCGGTCCCACACAGAAACTAGGGCTCCTCCAAAGGGACTCCTCCCTAGGCCCTCGAGTTGGTAGAGACCACTGTCTGCCATGCAGAGCTAGGAGACGGGCAGAAAGGGCTGACGTGGACATTAGGGCTTACCCTCAAGGAAAGCCCATCCTAGCCCTTTCCCACCATGGCCTGGGTCCCAGGCTAGGCCCTTGGGACCCAGAGATGAATAAGGCCCAGATCCCGTATAAATAAGAGATGAAGCAAGCACCCCGGGTGCCACCACCAGTGGACAGACAGGTCCCCACAAGAGTACTTGCTCTAGTTGTAGAAGTTTGGGTTCTCCAGCATTAAGACCTGGGGAGAAGAAATGGGCTTTCTGGACAGTGGTAACATGTGCAAAAGCAAGTTAGCTGGGGGGGGGGGGCGGGGTTCATTGATACCAAGTACTGGAATCAGCAGCCCCATCAAGGATTTCTGGTTCAAGGCCCTAGAGACTTCCCAACGGGGGGTGGGGGGATCCCTTGCCTCAGCTGCCTCCATCTTCACCATCCCCTGGCTGCTTCAGATGCTAGGCTGGGCCTTAGCAAGCCCTGTTGTGGAACTTGGCTCCCTGAAGGGCCCGCCCGGGCTAAGCCATGCCACAGGCTAGGGCTGGGGAAGAAGGGAGGTGCCCCTTGGCTGGCCACGGCGGACTCAAGGGGCCCTGGTGGAAACTCTGACTATGGCCTCAGGGCCCTGGCCGGGGTCCGCAGGCCCTGGAGGGCGGGCGCTGCAGCTCCTTCCTTCCCAGAGATACTGCCACTGCAGCCACCCGGACAGAGGAGCCTGACAGGAGTCCCCAGCCTCGGGCCTGGGCACAGCAGGGTGTGCAAAGTTTTCAGTGAGGTTGCCACTAGGCAACTCGAGCTAGGAGCTCCAGAGGCAGAGCTGCACTATGATGCCCAGGTAGGGTAACTGCACCACATATCCCGTCATCACTGCTCCAGGAAGCAGGAGTCCTCCATCCTGGTCCTGGCCAAACCTGCTGTGTGGACACAACCCCTTCCCAGTCTGGACCGTGGCTCTTCCACGACGCTGAGGTCCCAGGCCACAAAGGGTCTTCCCAGACACCTCAGGACAAGAGTAGAAATGTGGGGCTGCCAAGTCAATAAAAGAATTGGCCTCTGTCCCCTGACCGTAGTTATTCTGTGGGGTGAGCAGGTCCCTAATAATTACCGCCCTCCACGGTTCT